>JAPTYQ010000029.1:15162838-15180957 GCA_029814465.1 Ostorhinchus cyanosoma
AGCTTATTTTGGCATCGATCCACTCTTTCACCCATATTCAATATTTGTTAAATATAAAAATTATGTCTGTGCAAAGTTTGAAGTAAACTGAAACAAAATGTATGTTTTTATAGAGATTTGAAATTTTGGCCATTGTAAGTAAATGGGAAAAGAAAAAGATTTTAAAATGTAACAAAAATTTCAAAAACAAGCCATCACTTAGATATTTTGCAGAGTGATGGCTAAAATTAATCTCTATAGCTCTGCAACATTTTCAGTAAATTGAGTAAAAATTGACATTTTTATAGCAATTTAAAATTTTGCCATTTGTAAGTAAATGGGGTGAAAAAATATTTGAAAAATTTATAAAAAATGTTATAACTTTGACCAACTTTTCCCAAAATATAATGACATGTATTCTTGGTCACTGGCAATCTATAAACTAAATCTGGTATGAATTCAACCAATAGTTTTGCTGCTAAAGTGTTAAGAAACAAAAAGACAAAAACAAACCGAACCAAAAATAAGACCCCTTGCCTCCCCTTTGAGAGGTGGATTAATAAATACATGTCTATATCCAGACTTATGTATGGATGCAGAATGTACATATATTTGTGCGTCTTTGCCATCATTTATAAACATTAAGGAGTAAACCCATTTTTCAATCACAGTAAACAAAGTGTGTGATAACTGAGATACCAAGAAAAGATTCTTAAAAAGGCAACACACACTTCTTTCCCTCCAGGCCCATTTGCTCACTGTCCTTAAATCGAAAATAAGGCAGTGAGATCCCCTGGCTACTGCAGATGCCTTATTTTTATCCTCCTGGAGTGTTTTTTTGGTTGCCTAAAGGATTAAGAACTTATCTTTTAATACTGTTCAAGCGTCAGCTCCGTACGTCATCCTCAGTCTAGAGGTGAATGTTTGGGATCCCACTGATCCCTCCTTGTCCGTCCACAGAGGAAATGTTTGTCCTCTTTGTTACCACAGTGGACGATGTGGCAGAAATACCAGCAGTTGAGGATAAAGAAGGGGTTAACGCTTGGGTGGTGTGTTAAGAGTCTAAATCAACCGGAGCTACTGGGCTATTTAGTTTTATGAGGTGGGAGACCTTTGCCACTACATTCAGGCTTCTTTACACTGAGGTCAGTGCAAACGGAATAGAGATCACACCAGTGTGTGACCCACGCTCATGACTATTGTAAGATTTATAGATTTAATGAAGGCGTGACATAATGCATTAGAACAGCCTGCAGCGAATCTGACCCAACCCTCTAAATGATGACATGCACATTATCAAACCAAACAAAATACAGAAACATACAGGTTTTTTTTCCCCCCTGAAACCTCAGTTGCTTGTTAATTACAAATTGCACAACACATGACAGATAAAATATGTTTTGCAGTCTTGTATAAGCAGCCAAAGGAGGCAGGGAACACTTATCGACTGAGGTGAGATTAGCAAATAGCACTCCAGAGTCCGAACCCCTTCATTATGCGGAATCCTCTTTCTGCATAAACAATAGTTTATACCTAAGAACCATAAACAGAGACTTTAGCAGTTTGCAGTCAGGTTCTGTAAGGATTCGCTATTTTGCAATTTTGCAAGCTGTCTTTTCATTCTTGTTTACAAGGCAAATTTCCCAAGAAAGGATGAGGGATTTTTCATTGACACGAAATGTTGTTTGTGTGAAAGTTACTTTTAGCAGCCATTCTTTTTCATAGCTTAAACATGGAACAAAACAAAGGGAAACAAGGGAAGACAAGCCATGAATGAGACTAAGTTTAACCCGGTCTCACAAGGCCACTTCATCTATCAGACAATTGCTGGTGCTGGATTATTGCATACTTCCTCATTCTCTTCCACATTACAAAAAAGGGAAAGGAAATGCTCATTCAAACAGAAAGAAAAGCTCTGGGAAGTTGTCAAAGTAGGAGATTTTAACTGCATGGGACTCTCCACTGCCTCATAAAAGAAAACCACGGTGCATGTAACGGCACAGTGACACAGAATCACAAGGTAAAATCTTACATAATGAAACCTTGGGGTGTCAATGAAGAGGAGAGAGAAAAAGAGCATCTTTGAACATGGGAACAAAAGACTGTTTGTCTTCAAACACCTTCACCAAAGTGAGTCACAGAGCTTAATAGTGTACATTTACCCTGCTCCTCAATGCCTACTTCCTTAACACCGGATTGCCTCTGCCCCTTCACCCAACAGCTCCAGCAGCTCTTTTAAGTGTGGTAAACCTCCCCGTTACCCATGGAAGCAGAATAAAGAGGCAATTCATTTGATATTATTGCTGCGAAACTACAATATAACCTTTCAGGGCTTCATATCTTCATTATCAAAAATCATTTTAAAAGCCTGACATAAGCACCCCCTCGTACCTCATTTGGAGCCATTAAAACCCCCTTTTGCATGAAACAGATCCGTATCTTGGACTTTTTTAATGGAACGGCCCTAGACGAGGTCCTGTAAAAAAACACAAGCGCTGTGATTTCTGACCCGGTCCTGACTGGGTCTATTTGTTTCAGTGGTTCATAGAGTGTTCACAGTCCCCAGGTCACAGCTGAACTTCTCATATTTATGTTAGCTAAACTGCGGGCTGGCAGGATAATTCACCGGTATGTGTTTTCATCAGGGGTCTGGGGCTGGGTAGAGCTCCCTCACTAACAGTGGCTCCTCTGAACTCTGACCCCGTCTTTAATGGGACGCCTGGCAGAGAAAGGGGGTCAAGGCTTCAGAGTGAGCCCGCTAAGACTTTAAGGTAACAATTTTTGGAGGCGTAGCAGGTTATGTAACTTTGTCGCTGGACACGAATGACTCGGTAGAGCTTGAGGAATGTCTCCTCTCAATGGATCTCTTTTACATCAGTTGCTGTTTGCGGCAACAAAATTAGCTTTGGTATGGTAAGAGTGGACAAATCCTGTACTGTGTGCAAGATAGCGGCTATGTAGGGCATGTGACTAACCACTAGCAATGTGAAAAATCATGGGCTATGAAACCAGGACAGAGGGGCATCTTTTTTTTTTTTTTTTTTTTTCCTTCACTTTATTTTCCTCACAGGCTTGTTCTGTTTCAGGAACCGTCCAATATGTTCACAGCTGTTTAGATACGGACCCACATGACTGATATTCAGAGGCAGTCTGGCTGTTTTGCCTGTCGCTGCAGGTTACAACAGTCCTCCTGAGGTAAACAGACGCCTCACACTGTCTTCTTCACACCTAAAAACCACAGCCTCCACCTCTGTTTTTTTTTTTTTTTTTTTAATTGTATGGGGCTGACTGTTTTGTTAGTACGGTTTGGAGACGTGTCTTAGTTTTTCAGGCGGTTTTAAACCTTCATCAGGCCAGTGACTATTTTTGGTCATTTCCACATTGATTATAAGACAGTGAAGACAGGGAGTTAAGGTCCACCTCTGCATGAACAGTGACAGTACCTGCTCTTTTAGGTCCCATGAAGTAATGGTACTAATGTTCAAAGGGATAATGTGGATGTTGACAGGACTGGATTAGCACTTATTTTGTTCTAATGTTCTAAAAGTGATTTTCCTTTCACCTTTCATGCATTTTTCTTGTATTTTTATATTTACTTTTTGTATTTTTTTTTTCTTTGCCACTTATGTTAAGGAACCAAATACGGTAACTTCACTGACTTTGATTTTCTATATGACAGTAGAAAAAAATTGGCAAAATTTCACAAAAGTACTAAAGTCTTGTTGTTCAATAAGACGCTATGGTTGAAATTTTGAGTTTCAGATTATGTCTATGAGTGCCCTATAAAGGGTTAAACTTTTGTTGACACATTTGTCACGTCCAGGTCATCATCTGCAGGCCACAAACACCAGCCCCTTTCCTTAAATGCTGCATTCCACTTTCTGTTTCTGATATGATCACTAATTAACTGAGGTGAAACTAACACAACGGTTTATCAGAATCGACTCTATTTCTGGCTGTGCCACCCTGATGAGTCGTCTTATGGGATGCTTTGAATTCTTCTCCGATGACAGACAGGTTCAATGAACAGATAGAACAGCAACGCCGTGGAGAAAGCTCCCATAGCTCCAGGGCAGTTTCATATTCATGACTACGTTGTGTGAGAAAAAAGTCAAGCCTCACCTGAAGCCCAGCCCAGAGCAAACAGCAGGAAATAACACACAAGGACATGCTTTAAATAGTTAAGAGTTTATGTGCGCACATGTTCTTTTACAAGCTGCATTTCTTTGTACTTTGAGACCTTTTTTTAAAACATTTTTTTTAACTCATGACGGAAAATTAAATACAGCGCAAACAATAAGGTTCATTTAGAACTATGTGCATGTTGTGTATCCATTTTGGTTTTAACCCCTAATGCCTTAGTGGCGCCCAGATCATGTGACCCACATGTACAATAAACTTTACACACAAAGCATTAGTATTAAACCCAATATTATCATACAAATATGTTTTAACTTCATGTTTTCTTTTCTTATTTGTGATATTTATTTTCATCAATCTTAACCTTTAAAAACCCTTATGGAACTGTTTTTGTGGCAGCTTTCAAATGATTTTGGAGATCAATTTTGCAATGTGTCAGTGAATGCGTTGTAATATGGATGAAATGTACATGTTTCAAAATTACTGATAAATTGGGACTGTGTTGTTTGTATGGAAAGGTTTGAAGGGGTAGGATTAGATAAGTTTAAACTTTTTCCTACTCCTTTTTGCTCACGTAAATGTTGAGGCTGAAGAGGTTGCAGTTTCAAGTTACCATTTTAATTTATTGTCATTCTCTTGATTATCATTTATTTGTATTTCTGTTTTTAAATCGTCACTTACATGACTGAAGGATATCAATCAATCAATTTTTTCTCTACTTTTAACCTTTTCAAAGCAATTCATGGCCATTAATGATAATGTAATCCTCTTCATTTTGCATTTTTCAGTGGAAATCAAGTGTTTTCCCATATTTAATCGACTAATTATGTATGTTCATAAAATCTTGGAGTAAATTTAAAGGTTGTGTATTAAAACTGAAAAATAATGTTTGTTTTTTTAGCAACTGAACATGAAAATAAACCCCATTTATAACTATTACTATGTCAACATAATTATTTATTTATTTTTTTTGGTGAGTGATTGTTGGAGATGATGAAATATAAGATGCAGTCAAAAAGCTGAGAAACTGCATTTATCTAAAATATTTCAATGTGATGATAAGATTAGTGGTTAAACAGGAAAGTCTGGCACAAATCGAGATTAGAACTAAGGAACAACAGAAAGTAATAAAGTCCTAACACATTTTGTAAATACTTTAGGGATGGAAAATGACTGATAAGGAAACTGTCAATGTATAATTTATTAAAATGCTGTAAATTTAAAGTGTTTATTCCCTCAGGTGACACTTTTATATTTTCAGAGTTGATGTTTAATCAGTGCAGTGACCTCATCGTGATAAACACACTGAAACTGCAGATAAAGGTGTTTATGTTTGCGTGTACCTGTCACTTGAACGCGTCCCAGTCAGCTGTCCTGCTCCACCGTAGCTCCGCCCTCTCCGACGCATCCATTGGCCTGCGCTGCTGAGCGTCAGCACAGGGGGCTGGACCCGACAAGGAGGTTATTGTCAGGAATGTGTACTGTAGTAGCACTCCAAATAATTTACCGCACCGACCGTGTCACACAGTCCTGCAGGGCATCACTCTCCAGGCTCAGGACGCGCTTCAACCGGATCCTCTCACTGCGCTCTAGAACATAAACCATATCATGCGCGTTTTTACTTGATCGGAACTAGAAAAGAAAAAAGTCATCTTTGTGGTGGGTTTTTTTTTTGGTGTTATTTTTTGATTGATCAGCTTCAATGCCCGAATCAGCAACGATGAGCAAAAACGGGATGATAACAAAAATCCACACGAGGATAAGAACCGACCCCTTCAGTGCCAATTACGAGCTGGCCGGTAAAGAACTGGGCAGGTGAGTTTGATTGTTGCACGAATGGTTTCCAGCTTTCATTGAAAAAACCTGAGCTGATCTCATTAGTGTTTTGACTCAATGGAATCTGCAGAAACATCCTGTAAAGCTGTTAATCATATTAGATTGACTCTATGCACGTGTTGCGTATTGACTGAGTATTGATCTGCATTCCGTCCTGGGGATGGAGACGCGCTTTGGCACCGGTGGCGCGCGGTGTTAATGCGCTTTTGTCCGCTGTGGTTGTAACATACTGACTATTTTTTTTTCTCCCTGAGCTTTAATTAATTCAGAAGCAGGAGCCAGAAAGTGAGATTAGTTGTCTTTTCCAGCTACTGTTCTCCATATCTTGGCTGCAGTGCGCACATAGAGGAGAGCGCATGATATTCTGTGACTTTTCCAAATCTCTCTCTTATCTCCCTCCCTCTCTCTCTCATGAATTAGATGCATTTTGTGGGTCAAACCAGACGCACCACATTCCAGTGGTAGATTTAACGGGGATTCCCTAATATGCCTGAGAATAATGACTTCCTTAACCCAGCAGCTGTTTGATAACCATTTGTGCCAGTTTTGCATCTGTCTCCAAAGCTTAATGTGTCACTATAGGGTTGTTCTTCTGTGGTGTGAGACTGTTTTCAGAAAAGCCAAGTTTCCTTGTCAGAGACCGACAGTGGGACATCCTGGGACTGCAGCCAGAATCTATGGGGGCTTTGGCTGTAGCCTTTTAACACTGCTTTTCACACACTCTTATACTCCTTCCCTCCTCTTCCCACGACTTTGACCCCACAACATCCTGAGATCAAACCTCATAATCGCATTAGGCACAAGAATGTACCAATGCAGTCCTGCATACCAGAAGATCAGCCATATAGGCTGTACATTAGGGGGGATGTTGACCATATTAGACCATACTGGTGCTTCCTGGTGGTGGTGGTATGGATCCTCTGTGCCATTGATTGACCTATTTTAAACAGCAGTGATGAAGGCTAGTGTACTCTTTCAGCTCATTGGCTTCATTTCCAGCACCATCCTGTCATCAAACTTTGCATTATTCGCTGTGGTCGTCTGCAGAACTGAGCACAGAGATGTGTTGTAGCCAACTGGAAAACAGGAAGAGGAACTCATGCATGTGTCAGTCTGTCTGTGAAGCAAGCAAATGAGAGCTGTGAGGCCTGTCATTTCTCATTTTACTTCAGACATGAGTCAGTGCCCCACTGAGAGAGACACAATCCAGACTCCACAGGAAACCAATTTCTCAATCAAATTATCACCATCTCCAGTCCTTGAGTGGAGTTTAAAGAAAGTTGTTGATTGATGACAGACTACTTTCAGACCAAATCTGCACAGGATAACCCTGCAAATGAGCTGTTTGAGCTGCAGAATTGCCAGAGTGAAATTCAGAATAAGCATAATGTGTTTGTGGTTCAAGGTGAGGTGTTTTAGAAAGCCCTCATTAGAGATGATCAGAGAATGGTTTAGAGTTTTCTCTCCTCACACAGCCAGGTATATGTTTTGCTGCAAAAAAAAGACAGATTCTGATGTAAAATATCAACTCCAAACACATTATCCAAGCAGTTGTGTGCATCTGCCTTGCATCATGACAGAGTGTGAACATAGCCGGCTGGTAGATGGTTGAGTTTAGTAACCTCTGACCTGTTGTCAGCCGTTGAAAAGCCCTCCTGTTGCTGCTTTCCGTGGCCACCGGTCATTTCTTTTCACTCCATATGTAGTTCCCAGCCCACAACTGCGCTGCTCTGAACTTGGCTAATTAAACAAGAAAAGGCTCTGACGGGGTTTGCCTTTTCATTTCTGAACAAAGAGTCATCACCATTCTGCAAGACTATGAATCGGCAAAAGAGAGGGGACCAGGCCTCACAGCTCTGGGGCGTTAGCCAAAACAGAACCAGCCTCTGGCCAAAACAGTTGCTGTTTTTGGTCCACGGCACACAGGGTTTGGAGTAACACTGTGTGGGAAAATAACTGGCAACATGCTGACTGACTTGACCACCTCATTTAGATTCTGCCCAGTTCAGTCGTCTTTTCACATTCTGCATTCATTTCTCCTCAGCCTTCCGAGGCATTCATTCAGAGTTCATTATAACACTGAGATGTTAGTTGGACATTGACGTTTTGAGGTTTTACAGTACTCATTTTAACATGCGCCTAAGGCTCCAATCTGACTGTAGCAGCAGCGACCCCCTACCTTGGTCAGGTGGGTGGTCCTGGTCACAGGGTTGCCGTGTTGGGCGACTGGTCAGCTTTTGTACAAATGTCAGTGAAGAAACAACGTCTGGCCAAGGGTCTGGGTGGAGGCACCAACATAATTCCATTTGTCCTCGCTGCTGTCAGCTGTGAAGAAAGGGAAGTGGACAAGGCCTCATTATCAGCCTGGGGAGGGACGGCTACTGATTGTGGTGGCCTGACACAGAAAGGCAATTCTGCACACATCGGACATCCTGCCCACACCCACTGCTGACCCTTAACACCTTCTATGAATCCGTTGCATTTGCAGAAAAATGAAAGGGGGAAATGAAGTTGTAAACGGGGATGTCTTTTTTAAGGTCATATTTTCCCCAGAGAGGGATAATGTCTGTATCAGCAAACAGGCTCTAGCATCTCTTTGTGTTTCCTTGACCTGTTTAAGTGACATCAACTTTATCACGTCCCTGCCCACTATTCAGCGGCTCATGCCAAACTGTCAGCCTTATCTGCCTGCTGTCAGACCCTCCAGAAGGCAAAGGGAGGAGGAGGGAAATCTCTACCAAATGTCTAATGACACAGCTGAACGTATCAGTCCTCTGTAACACTGGCTGTACTGTAAATTCAAATGATGCTACTTCACCTTCTTATCTCCGTAACGTTCTTAAACCTCGCCTACAGTGTTGCTCTTGTGGCCTGTTGGCGGGCTTTTCCAAATGTCTTGCACTGTAATCTAGGTTTAAATGTCATGGGTAGGTCCAGTAATTTTAGCCTTTTTCTGAATGACCAAAATTAGATCCAGTGGTCCCAGTGGCTACTTGGACACAGAACAGAACCATCTCTGACCAAATCTATTTGAAATCCCAGTAATGTGGTTGTGATTATTCTGACTCCTCACTAATCACTCTGTCACTTTATCCCCTCTTTGTTTCCCAGGGGAAAGTTTGCAGTGGTGAAGAAGTGCATCGAGAAGTCAACAGGGAAGCAGTACGCTGCCAAGTTCCTGCGATTGCGACGGAAGGGCGCGGACTGCCGCTCGGACATCTTGAACGAGATTGCTGTGCTGGAGTCGGCCAAGACAAACCCCTATGTGGTGGCCCTGCATGAGGTCTATGAAACCAGCCACGACATCATCCTCGTGTTGGAATGGTAAGACAATGAACAGATATAACAAAGTTTTTGGACAGGCTACGGCTCATTTTAAATAACTAAGTCTGTCTGTTAGTCCCAAATTTGGGAATTCCCCATACTCTACCACTAATATGAGCTGAAAGTGATTGTGGTGATTAGATGGTGATCTAAGTGGCCTTTTAAACTTTCCTCACTTGTTGGTGTTTGGTTCGTGCCAGGAAAACTGGAAGAAAACGATTAAGTTCTCAATCACGAGGGACATGAAAGGCCATTAATCATCGCTTAGTAAAAACTTTCCATCATGCAAAAATTCTGAGGGATTTAAGGCCACCAAGCTGGGTTTTAGAGAATGCATCAGTTGTTTTCTGAGTAAATTGGTGAAAACCTTTCATCATTTCTTACATACACGTCATGCAACATCCTGTATTTTGCATGATAGAGTGACGCTCTGGTCTTTTCACTTGAATCGTCAGCTTTTTATCTCTCTGGTCTTGCAGAAAACACGTAACTTCCCAGCAATAGAGTCGTGTGTTGGCCACTGAATAGGTACTGATGCGTATCTCTCAAGTCTTTTCTCACATCAAAGTGTGTGAAATGCATAGCTCTGCATTATTGTTACCTTCTGCCTTGAATGGAAATTCTCTCTGTGCCTGTGGTTAGTTGGTTGCCTCAGCATAGCCTCAACACCTCCATTTCTGGTTGTGCTATGTGACTGTCAGAAACTGTGTCACTTTAAATACCAGTGTAAAAACCACACCATGCCTGCTGAGAAAACAGTTGGCTACAAAATTACTCATTTTGACACTACTTTGAGAATGCTGAGCAGTGCTGAGTGGTGTATTACCCACCAACATGCAGATGAAGCGTCTGGTAGCTGAGGTGAGATGCACGTGCAGTGACCCAGCAAGGTCATCCCGGCTGTCTGCCTTTGGTCTGTTGTGGTCAGGTGTTAAATGACATGATGAATATCCATTAAGTGTCTGGACTGCTCTAATGACAGCCTCTAATTAGGATTAGGAAAAGACACTCAGTATCTTAATCACCGCTTTCGCCTCATTAAAGGGAGATAACGCCGGGCAATTATAGTTGAACCGCGTTCCTCTGACCCTGTTCCTGAACTACTCGCCATTCAGGCAGGAAGCTCTCTCCTGCACAGTCGTTACTACTCATCCCCATTTCAGACATGGAATGTTTCTGCAGAACAAAGCCCTCTCTGTCGGGGGGGGTCTGTGTTTGACCTCTGACTGAAGTGTGAAAGGGGAAGTAGCACCACAGTTCACCCCTGCATGCCTGCAGAGAAAACATAGCAGGAGGTCAGGCGGCGCTGGTCTCTCCAGCTGCTGGCTGCCAAATGGATCTGCACAGGGGAGCCTTTAAGCATATAATCAAGTAGCCTGCACATGAACTGGATATAATATTTCAGCACCACAAGAGCCTGGTTTTTAACTGTCAGTTTATACTTTTGCCAGTTCTTCTCTATTATACTGTACATTTGTCCTAAAAGCTGCAGCCACACTCGCGTTGAGACCCTTGGCTGGTGATGCACTGTATCTCCAAACTGTCTGACCTCAGCATGAGTTTCTAGAACAGCAAACCATTTTCCATTTCCTGTGGGTTTAAATGTAAGTAGCAAGCGGGGCTCCCAAAAGTAGCACACATACACACACACATTTTTCTTGTAGCTTAGACCACATCCTTGGTAGTGTCAGAGAAGCCGAAGCGAGAAGTTGAATTCGAATCATCTCTGAAAGTAACTTCAGCCTTCGTCAGAACCACAGAGACCCTCAGTGTAATGACTAGTTGTAAAAGAGCTAGCTTTAATAAAACATCAATGTGCATCACTTTGAGACTAAACATTCCTGTTTTTTATTTTATTTTTTTTAATATAGCATAGTGTGCAGATAATCCTGTATGACTCCTTTTCACTTTAGACTTGAATTTAGTTGACTTTTTTTTCCTGTTTTGAATAGGTCAGTATGTAAATTCCCCTGAGGTCTAATAACCTCACTGAGGTTTAATTGGACTACACTGGAGTGCAAATTCTGTCTAGAAAATACAGTCAACAGACAGGCAAGGTATTTAGGAAAGTGGTTTACATGGTGGCGTTAAGTGACATCAGTAAGCAGCCTAGTTGGAGGTCAACCAAGCTGGACTTTAACCAAACATCTTCTCCTCTAGAGCCAAAGGGGAGTTGACTTTGCTCGAAGATAAACACATGCAGTATGCCCTCCTCTTCTCTGCTTAATATCCACTTCATTAGATTGCATGTTCTTGGCTCTTGGTTGCAAAACTCTGATTAGCCTCCATGACGTTAGCCGCAGTAGCAGTTAATACTTAACGTCCAGTCACTGTAGTAATGAGTACATTAACCTCCTGTGAGGAAGGGAAAACGCAGAGACATTATTTAGACTTCAGGAAAGTATCAGATTAATCTTAAGTGCTTGGCCAGAATGTGTGCAGTCTGTTAAATTTAAACAAGATGGTTGTTATCAAGATTTTCAGTCCTCTAAGGCCTCGCGCTGACAGTTTAATGAGCGATCCAAACGCTTCATCACTTCCAGCGTTTAACTGTTCAGACAGGTGTGATAAATGCTGATAGGCAATATTAATATGACAGATTTAGGTAACAGCGATGCAGAGAGAGACAAGTGCCTGTCAAACCACTCTTAAATCACTGCAGATTAAGTAAAAAGTTTCTGTAAAATTCTTTGGGGGGAACGAGTATGATTGTTACAAGCAAGGTGGGAAGACGGTCAAGTATTTGGTGCCGGGAGCAAAAAAAAAAAAGGATTATTTGGACCAATGATGGATATCCTCAATACTCCCCCTAAAACATGGGTGATATTTTAACAGCTGAGGATAGTAAAGAACGCAGGGTTAAGAGGCTAACGGGGGATTGGGCTGTGCAGGTTATGTAACAGACGTGCCCAGGGCCTGGTCCTGAAGTTTCCTCTGAAGATGAAAATCATGTATACCATCATAATCCCCCACACATGGTTCTGCTTTTTGGGTGAACTGTCAGCTTCGGGCATTGATCTCACCGAGGGCGCATCCAACGTAAATCCAGCGTGTCTCCATTCCACTTAATATTGTTACACAAGAGAAGTGAAAGGAGGCTACGACCAGACTCTTCCTTCTACGAAATTATAAGCAAGTGTAAGATCAGTTCCTGTTCAGTTGTATGTAGGCAGGAACTTGCTGTTGCTTCCACTGATTTGATTTATTGGGCTAAACAGTAAATAGATCAGGCTGTACAGTGCTTTATCTAAATTCGCTCTCAGCTGATAGGATCGCGCTTATCTCAAGAGATAGATACCTTTTACACGAGATTGATTGGTGTCTAAATCACACGCATACTGTGTGGATGTGGCTGGACTTTGTTCTAAGCAAGAGTATGCTAAAGAGAACACACAGCATTACATAATTCTAATGAAAATAGGAAGCACTTTAGTGTTGTTCATTAAAATTGTGCCAGTGGGATGGGCTGGAATTTGCTATTGTCATTTTTTTTTTTTTTTTTTGCGATCCAGACTGACAGGAAGGGCGTACTTGTACCTCTTAAAACCCCGATTTATTATGACAAGCTAAAATGAATAATCAAAAATGTACAAAAGTCAAGCTGGACTCCACCGGGTGGCTTTCCATGTACAGCTATTTTCTTCTTATCCGTGTTATGTTTTCTCAGTTTTCCTTCCTGTGCTTTCCTTCAGCGCTGCCGGTGGTGAAATCTTCAACCAATGTGTTGCTGATAACGACGAGGCCTTCACAGAACAAGACGTGATCCGACTGGCCAAGCAGATCCTGAACGGCGTTGCCTTCCTGCATCGGAACAATGTGGTGCATCTGGATCTCAAAGTGAGTATGATAATATAGGACAGTCCATTCCCTTGAGACGCAAACTCTGGGAGATATTATTTCTGTTATGCAACCACGACCCAAGTGTGTCATAACCCTTCCCATGAGGAATCAGTTTATAAAGGATCCTGCTGAACTATTATGTTTTCTTTAATAGGCCATGAGGTAATGAGGCAGATCTGAATGAGGGCTCTCTCCTAGTTAATCATCTTACATATTAACCAAGTGTCTGGTTCCTCTTTGCACTTGTAATAGGATTATATTAAGGGCACATAACCTATAAGCGACATGTGTTCTGGATTCGGCTCAAATGCATCCAATCCTTGGTGGAGCTGCGTTGAAAGTGTAAAATAGTTAAATGTAGTGTTTTCCATCTCGTGGTCTGACAGAATGCCGTGACCCAGGCCTGATAGCTGGACTGTCTGTTCTCATGTTTATCTTTCCAGCAAAGTCTTGGCATCAGGCCAGTCTGAAGCAGAATTAAGCACAGTCTTATGCAAACTGGCTCTGGCACACACAGACTATGAGCCATATAAGTAGTTGGCAGGGGTATCCTACTTGTTTTCTTATCTGATGGGCTAAGCGGGTGATCTGACCTGGCTGATAGAACGAGAACTCAAATCCTCTCACTGCCTTTTTACCTTTGACTCCTTCACACCTACTTGTAATTAATAACCCCAGACGTCATGCCTCGCTCTTGAATTATCACCAGTTCTTATGTAATGTACCTTTTTTTTTCTTCTAATCTGTTTGACTCCTCACCAGCCCCAGAACATCCTATTGACCTGCGCTAGGCCTCTGGGGGACATTCGCATCGTGGACTTTGGCTTGTCGAGACAGATGGACAACATCACAGAAGTTCGGGAGATCTTGGGCACCCCTGAATACGTCGGTGAGTCCTGGCTTCAGTTTCGAAAAAAAACAGAATTACCTGCGTCTTTTCAATTCAAGTATCATGTATCGTGACTGATTGGGGCCATGTGTTTCTGTTGCAGCACCAGAGATCCTGAATTATGAACCCATTAGCACGGCTACAGACATGTGGTAAGTCTGCCACTTTATTTTAGTGGATTCCATTCAGAGCTCACTTCGTCAGAGAATTAACGCATATTCAAAAGTGGCAAAATGTAATAAAAGTACCTTATTTGTCAGGTACTTGTATAGAATATTATACTTTTTCCTCCACTACATTTTTTTTATCCACTTTGTGTCCAGAAAAAAATTCTGAAGTGTTCATTTCAAACCTCCTGAATAAAAAATAAACTTACTTAGTGCTATAAAGCTGAAAACAGGGCTGTTATACATACGTACATACACACATAAATACATAAATATGATAATCCTATAGAATATGATGCATTGTTGTAGATAAAGCTACACATCGGTATAAAAACCAATGAAAATTTGTACAATGTTAAATATCTGCACCAGTCAAACGCAACATGAGCATTAATGAGGCAGTGAAATGAATCCAAAACATTATTTATAAAAATGAACTGCTTCTGTCTCAGTGTTGTTTGTGTTGCAGATCTGAATATTACAGGGCTGCACCTTTGCTTAAGACAGATGACTAAAAAAACCTCACCTTTTTTTTTTTTTAGAGAGAACACTGGTTAATAAACAAGTGCAGAACTGCTAGTTGCATATTGCTACACTGCGGAAAAAACACTTATGCAATTGTCAAAGATGACACATGGCTGAATAATTTCCTTCTCTTCCTACAGGAGTATCGGGGTCCTGATCTACTTCATGCTGACCGGAGACTCTCCTTTCCTGGGCGACAATAAGCAGGTGACATTCCTGAATATCTCCCAGGTCAACATCGACTACTCAGAAGACACATTCGAGGGGATTTCCTCGCTGGCAATTGACTTCATCAAGTCTGTGTTGGTTAAAGATCCAAGGTGAGACAACACACAGAGATTACACTTCGATGTTTAAGAGATTATGGCTGAAATTGAAACTGCTCTGTCGGTCGCATTGAATAAATTGACACAAAAAGGATGTGAGTCAGGTTTACATCTGCACGGAAGCACATCCTCCTGCATCTGAATCAGTGTGTAGTAACAGGATTTGCGTCACGTAGGTTTCAAGTCTCTAGCTATGTGCAAATTGGGGTTTTTATTTCCAGGTAATTAAAGATAACAGAAGGGTTTTTTTTTTTTTTTTTGCATGACACTCAAACCTAAATTTCAAAGCTGCTTCGAAATGTCACCGAGCTAAAAAAAGAAAATCTGACCCAAAATGACTCTCAAAGGATTCTAATCATATTTCTAATAACTATAACCTAATTGTAACTTAATTAAGGCCTCAGCTTCAGCGCCCAGGCCTTAATTTGCCACCACGGTTTGTTGATGCGAAGTAGCAGTAGCGTCTGTCTCACATCCAGAGTCATAATCTCCAGTCAGCATCGTTTAATTGCTGCAGATTAGTGGTGGCGTTGGAAAATGTGCTAGATTCCTCAGTGTCTGAGTAATCGGCGTGAGATGGAGGGGGAAAAAGCATGAGTGCAGAAAGTGCTTTTTTTTGTGGTTTTCCAAACCAAATGTAGAAAAGGAATATGGGCTGAAATCTGTGAGAGAATGTATCGAGTGGATCGGAAGATCTAGGCAATCCATGGGTTATGTAAACTCTTTGGGAATTTCCACTCATCTGCTGTGTTATTTTGTTTGTGTGTGCAGGATGAGAGCCACGGCAGAGGAATGCCTCAACCACCCTTGGCTGAACCCACACCCACACCCCCACTCCCACTCCCACCCGCACCTCCACTCCAGGTCGGACTCCTCTTTAGACGAGCAGGAGACGAGCCAGTCGGAGTCAGAGCCCGAGAGCCCGGCTCCGTCTCCTGAGCTGGACTTGATGGGGTCGTACCGTACGTATCCAGGCCAGGGCGAGCTGAAAACGGGCCGGGATGCGTTTTCCTTCGGCGAGTCTCCTTTTCCAACGCGACCCGAGATACAGCAGGAGTTGATCTGCTGAATAATGTCTCACCAGAGCAGACACTGAAAGCCTGTGAGCTCGCAGCTTCCTGGTCTTGACCACGCTATATTGATGGTGTACGCACGCACGCCGCCGGCTGCTTCTGCTGCTGTCGCGGCTTTGAGCTGGGCTGTACGCACTGTAGTTCCATGCCTCCGCGTGTGTTTGAGTAAAAATACATGCGACTCTGTGCTGACTGATGATTTGCACGGGAGGAAGGAGAAGATGAAGAGACAGCACTCGGCCGTAAGGGTTCAGTGGCAGGACTGCAAAGCTGCCTTTAAAAGTGACAGAAACGAACCGGCTGTACGCACACTGGGTTCTCTCTTCACCCCATTAGTCTCTGGGTTTCTGAGGAGACGCAGCCTCCTGCTTCCTTGGGAAATGACTTCACTTACTTTGCGCTCTCATCAAAACAAGTCCTGCTTCAGTCGACCCACACATACCTTCTGTGATGAGTTTTCGTTGAAGGATTAATTTTGACAGATGGTTCTGCTTAAAGGAATTAAAGGAAGAAAATGTTAACTGCTTCCACTCTTTTTATATGTTTATTTATGTGCGTTTGTCACCACTTCAGCCCCTTAAATATATAAAGCCACATTGATACCTATGTGTAATATGAAACTAGTAGCATTCTTATTTTTTTAAGGACAATCTTGAGCACTTTTTATTTTATTTGATTTCCGTGTAGTAGTAATAAGAAACCAAAGGCTCATCAAGCACAGTCAACTGTCACAACGTACTGTAAATACAAACCATTTTACACCACCCACTGTTGTCACACCACCTTTTTCACCAAGTGCCACTTTGTCAACCTCACCCCCTGTGTTAATATTACAGTGTCAAGGTTTCATTTGTTGTCGTTTTGTTGGCTCTTGCACAAGTTGCACATGTTCTTTTTGTATTTAACTGCAATGTTGCCACTAGATTTCATGCTCTTCAAATATGGATGGAAGTCTAGAGATGAGGGAATAGCAGGGGTTAATAAAAACAATGGAGTTTTATTATGAGATGTGTTTGAAAAAAAAAAAAAAATCTGAAAAGTGATTTCATGTTGAACTAATGGGCTCAGCATTTATTAAATATGTGATGTTTGCCTTCAGATGCTCGGGAGCAGAGAAATGAACAAGAATTTCTCAAAAAATACTGAAATGTATATTTGTGAGTTTGTATTAAGAATCTGTTAATATTTGATGTTGTCGCCTTTAGTTTTTTTTCCCCTTTGTTTTACCAGTATATGAATGTTAACATTGTATCGTGTTTTATTTTGTACGTTAACTTTTATGTGCTGATTTTTTTTTTTTTTCTGCTCATGAATTTCAGACAGGTTTGCACTTGTGGTCCATGTGGACGCCATGTTAAAATGAATAAAATGATGGCATGCATTGCTAAATTTAACTAAAAATACATTTTGTATCAAATCCTTTTGTCTGCGTGTGATTCTTAAAATACAGTTTTCACTTAATCCTAAGAATTTACTCTGAACTACTGACTCATGATTTATCAAATGCTCAGTTACATAACAAAGTCCATCAGAGACATTTTTTGGCAGAGTTCGAGTCATTCCAGACGAACCAAGCTTGTTTGTTGGGTTCCTCTTTTAGTAAATTGTTTCATTACCAGTGTGATCTGCTACTCAAGGAAAAACATCTGACTAAATTCTGAATTCTACGTCCAAGTATGAAATTAGTTATGCAAGCATATAAAATTTTTTTTTTCCAATCTTGCACCAATGCCTTTTATTGTTTATTCCCAGTCTGAACATATTATGTGGTCAAATTGACATAAATATAATCAAGGTCAAAGAGATCAGAATTGCCCAAAAATATTTCAGACACTATTTTTTTATTCTTTGGTTGTGACAAACAATAACCCATGATCATGTACAAAAAACAAGTGGTGCCAGGCAGAACAGATGCCACCCCTCACACATATTGTAACTTATTTTAGCATCGATCCAGCTGATGTCAGAATGAGTTTAAATAGAAATGACATGTATGGATGCTTTTATTGGTCTGATTTCC
>JAPTYQ010000029.1:15218640-15229912 GCA_029814465.1 Ostorhinchus cyanosoma
TTAGTTTTTCTGGGCTTTTGCCAACATGGTTGATTCATCTAATGGCAACACAACATATGATCAAAAAACTTTCACTCTTTTTTCCCCACAACACTACTTCATGTCATATTCAGTCTTCAGCATATTTTATCCACCTTCTAGATACATGTCCTCACTAAAACCAAACACAGTATTTCCAGTTTAGCAAGAGCACAAACAATGGATTATCTGCTGTTTTGTGTTACATGAGTGAAAGGACAACTGGATTTCTCTTAAGATAATGACTTTTTTGGGGCATTATGAAATATTTCCTGATTATGTAAACTAAGCTGACTGGGAGGAAACAAAAAGAGAGAAGTAAGCAAAATTATGTCTGTGGAAGTAAGAGTTAAGGAGTTGTTTTTCCTAGTCAGTATATTTACCATCTGCAGGTCATCAATGCGGGCATTTACTCCTGCAAGCATCTCTTTCCTCTCCTGGGGGGTTTCTGGACATGGATACAGAGTTGCTCTAAACCTGAAAAAAGACAAAAGGAGAAAGAAAAAAAAATGATATAATGTACAAAAATAAAAATCTTACTTTTTAAAATTTATTTATTTTTTTAAACACGTTTGCTCTTTTACCCCTCACAGATCTTCTTGACTCTGTTTTTCAGCTGATCTCCCTGGAAGAAGATGATAAAGACAGACTTGTGGACCTGGTCACCCTGTGGAAACAAGAGACAAACTGTGAACCAGCCATGTGTTACACTGACTCACATGCACTTCAGAATTCACCGTGGTTTTAAGCCTTAAACAAGATATCCAAGTATTCTTTGCATAAGGTACTGAATGTCACGTTTGTTGTTCAGAAGTACTGACTGTAGTCGGGTCCTCCAGGGGATCTTCAATGTCCGCCTGCCTCAGGAATACATTTCCCCTGCAGACTCTCCACAGCATTCGCTCAAATGTGGGAATGCGTTCCCTGCCAATGACTCCAGCTACAAATCTGTAACAAATAAACAAGTAGAAAATGTTCACAAAATAAGAGAAAACAACATTATTACATATATTACAATAACATTATTATTCAGTGGCTAAAACAGATTTTAATTTACTGGAGCTGAAACACGCGATGTTTCTATGTTTGTTTTAAGGAGATAAGACAGGATTGCTGTGTTTTTTAATGTTTTGGTTCTATTGGTAACATTAAAATTTCTGAGTTGTTTGGCATTTGTGACTGTGGGCTGTGAGCGGATTCCTGTTTCAGGTCACCTGTGTTGCTTATCTAAACTGGTCTTGTGTGTGGGAGGTTTTTGTCAAATTCCAAAATCCTTTGTTCAGATACAGCAAGTGCACAGAACTAAATCTTCCAAGGAACAGCTTTATCATTTGAACACAGGAAACAGAATGACATCAAACTCACCCCAGTCTGAGAGGAGCCCCTCGGTTCACCTCATTGGGGTCTAAGAGAGTGGACGACTCCTCCAGTAAACTGGGGTCCTCCATCTGTAGGAAAGTTAGTTAACAAATCATCAATAACAACAGTATTGTTACTATAACCACACATGCTCTCTTTGAAACATGTTTTCATGATTGTCTACAAAAAAAAAAAAAAAAAAGAGCTGGTGACTGTTACCAGCACAGACAGTTAACTGTACCTGTTAATGGTTGAACAGCTATAGGTTTGGCTAAATGATTGACCTCAATCAAAGCTCATAACAACTTGTAAAAGTTGACTTAAAAATGATCATCACCCTCATTTTCCTTGTCAAGGCAATGAAGTAAAACTGAGGTTGGACAAAGGTGGGTGGACAAGTCACTGCTCTGGCAAATGAATTTTACAGAGACATTTCTGTGTGTAAAGTATTATTCTTATACAGCCATAGTATTTCCTGGTGTGAATAGCCAGTGGTAAAAGACTTAAGGGTGTGTGAACAACTATAAACAGTCACGAGTGCAAAAACCTTTTACCAAATCAAGCCTCGATAACTGCTCATGTTGTGTGTGTTGGAAACTTATCAGCAATCTCTTCATTAGAACAAACAGGAAATAGTTGACACTGACTCAGCACTCTTATCTTCTCACCCACATCAATAGTGAATCAATGTATAACCTAAAAATATGCTTTATTTATGTCTTGTATTTATTGTTCTTTATGTATTACAGCAAAAGCTGTTAACTGTTACGACAAAAAAATCCTTACTTCCCTTTCAGGCTTCTGCCAGTTTACATGACAGACTTTAGCACATTTTTTGGTACTGTTAAGCTGACCTCATCAAAAAATTGCTGTGTACGTCGCAAAATGTGCTTGAGCTCAGTCAGTTCCAGGAAGTTCTTCTTTAAAGCTTCTTGGTTAGTGTTGATTTCCTTCAGTTCATTTTCCAGCTTCTCAAATGTGGCCTGTATGATCCCAGACAGACAGAGAAACCACTCATGAGATACAGGAGGCTTATGAAAAAAGAAATTCACTGGTTAATTTTTTTTTTTAAAGAGAGAGGACAGTCACCTCCAAGTCAATCATGTCCCTTGGGAACGGTACTTCAGGGTTTTCTCCTGTGTCAACTATTGGGATGCTGGCCTTCTTTATTTCTTTCTCAACAAATCCTGCAAGAGAAATTTTTAATCTTAAAAAAACATAGATAAAAACAGGTATAGGTGTACATGTAGGTGTGTAATAAGCTTGTAGTTCTGTCATTAAAAAAGTGAATGTTAAATAAATAAAGCTTGTTTTGGTACTAAAGACTAGCCCCCATGATGGGTGTTATGGCTTACTCAGTTTGCGATCCATCTCCTCGCATCGTCGCACTTCATTAACAAACTTCCGCTGGAACACGTTTACATCAGGATTTAACTGGGAAAAAAATCAAGAAGTTTTTAGCAAACTAGATAAAAATGCATCAGTTATATTTCCACAGATTCAGTTACATACACTTGAAATAAACAAAATAAGCTACTCCCATAACATTTAGTGATGTATTAAAATTCAACTGAAAACCATACAATTAAAAGTAGTTTATTTCATATATGTTCGTTTTAGAAATTTTACAAGAGGGATGGCAGAGAGTAATGTGATTAAAACCACTGATGCTCAGACATATTCAGTTGTAGCCCATCCTTCATTACTGCACAATGCTTTCCTCAGGACATGCCAGGAATGGGCTTTCTCATGCATGGAATGAGGGGTCAGCTGTGAGCACATGACAAACACAACGCAGAAAGCATGCACTTTCTCAGCTATGTTTGAGAATTGTAAAGCAGGTTTCAGCTGGAGAACAAATCAACAAACCAAACCAAACAAACAGCGGATTATCACGATTCAGGAAATAACAGGGACGGGTGCAAGAGGACTTACATCACGGAACTGCACCATCCCAATCTCTCCCAGTTCACTGACACAACAATAGGCCGCTTCGGACTGGAGGAAGAGCTGAGCCAGCGTCATCTCTTCACTTCTGAAGAGTTCCCCCATGTTGGTGAAGGAAGGAAGTGGACGCCTCTACGAGAAACTCTAGAAGCTAAACAATGGTCATTTCCATTAGTGACAGACTGATATCGAGTAACTAAATAAGAGGTCACTGCATTAAAGCACAAAGCATATGACAAGTGCATGACACTTTGGTGTAAGATCACTAATGAATTCATCAGTTGTGTGTTAATTTCACACAAGTATGAGACAATGGCATGACCCCAAAGAAAATAAATGCCCCCAAGCCTGATCCCATGATTGGTCTAAGAATGTAGTTAAGCTACATAGTTGTCTTTTGTAATAATGTAAAATAACTAAATGTGTTGTAAATTTAAGAATTGGGCACGCGTTGTACTCAACCTAATTGGGGTTTTATATCATATCTGTCGTTTTATGCTTTATGTTATCTAAAGGGCTGAGAATATCTTCAAGCTAAGCAGCACAACCTCCAACTGTAAAAGACCACACAGAGCTTATCTGTGGATTATGAGGTAGCATGTGACCTGCAGCTCCTGAAAGTCTTAATACTCACACAGTCACATCAAAGCTACACATTCAGATGCACATTCAACTCTTTTATACACAGCATTAGCGTACACAATAAAATCGAATAGAAAAAACACAGTTTAAAAAGATGGATTAATTCTGGGAACAACTCACGACGTCTCCCATCTACAGCTCTACCTGTCAGAGCTGGATATGTCAGAAAGCTAATATGCTACTAATACACCAGACATTAAACTATAGCAGCTACCAGATCATCGATCCAAAACACTTTTAGCACCACTAACGACATAGAAAAGAGAGTTTAGGCTAACAAGCTAACGTACACTTTGATCCATAATATCGCTTGACGGTGCTAAACGAATTAGCAGAAGTTATTTCACTTGTAACGGTGAGACACACAACAGATAGCCAAAAATAGAAAGGAAATCGGTGAAGTTGCTGAAATTAGTCGATTAACTTTGATAACAGCTAATCTGTCTCGCTTTGTAAATACAACTGTCAGGCTAAAGATGAAGCTAATGTAACTAGCGCACCTGTTGCTCACTGTTTAAGTCAATAATACAGTAGGTAAAGTCACTCTAAGTATAATCTGCTTTATCACTAATTGACATCGCTCATCTGCATGATATTTTTCTTGCTGTTAAAGGGAATCCTACCTCTGGACGGTCCCACTTTCCTCTTTCTGTATGTTGTGGACTTGTCGGGTCTGTGAACGGAGCCCGACCTTTCAAAGATGAAGTATCGCGTTGAGATAAGTTAACGCTCTGGGACGTTCGTGGTGTTACGCTAACGTCACGTGACCATTGGTTTTCTATATACATAATACAAAACATAAATATACTGGTGACAAGCAGTAAATATATGATTTATTATTGTTTACTCTTATCCATGGTCATTTCTTTATTTATTTACAAGGGGAAAATATATGGTTAATTCTCATTTTTGCTGCACTTTATTAACACACTATGAATTATATTCACGCATGAAAGATAAAAAAAAAGAAAAAAAGAAGTACTAGGAGGGTTGAGTAATACTGTGTATACATTCATCTCCGATAAAAAAAAAACTGTACAAAAAATGTCATATACAGCAAAAAATAGATAAATAACCGGAAGTACATTTTATTTTATTTTATTTTATTAATTCAATTAAAATAAATTAAATTGAACATTTTTTGTAATGCTGTTGACCGTCGCTAAAACTTGACCGTCACAGATCATGCGCAGAAACCAACAGGGACATGAGGTAACCTTTTCGTCATTAACATATTGTTATGCGTAAATGTCTCGAGTGTGCATTGTACAAACGTGAAATTACAAGCAAGAATTCGAAAGAAAGACACTGGTCACCTGGTGCTCACAGTGAGTAATTCTAACTGGCACTGACATGAAATACAAAAGCATTGTTATCGTTGCTTCTGGTGAAAAATCGAACATAATAATACAATTAAATCTCCGCCATGATGGACTGAAACCCAATTTTTTTTTTGGCTTTGCTTTTTTGCTCTTTTCTGTAAGTCCAAGCAATATTTCACCTAAAGAAAATATAATTAGAACTTACTTGAGTTGACTGAAATTAATTCTAGTCTGTACAGTTGCATATAGACTAACTGACCACCAGAAACCAACTAATATATAATACTTCTGTTCCTCTCTGATTACCTCAGTTTTGTCACTGAATTTTAATTAATCTATAAAAATGTAAATGAACTAAAATGATAAATTGGCATGACAGGAAATAAGGTAGACTCGTGTTTACTTCCCTCTAGTGGCCACAGTGAGGACTAGATATTAAAGATGGAAAGCACACAGGTGTAATTGGTATCAGTAAAATCAGCTGCATCTCATTCTTGTGTATTAGTTTCTGGCCTTGGATCAAAGGTCTCTAATAGAACAGAGCCATGGCTAATCAGTAACACCCCCAAGCAAAAAGGCTGCTGAGAAAAAAGTCCATGACACTTCACACATCAAATAAGCATCATTTGGCAGCACAGATGTGTAGGGCAGCAACTATTTTCACTATCAGTTTATTGAATAATCACAGTTTGTTTTTTGTTTGTTTGTTTTTTACAAAAAAATGTCTGAAAATGCTGTGACTTTCCCAGGGATTAAGTGATTTAGAAAATGAATGATTTAAGTGCTTAAACCAATTAAACAATTCTCATTTTATTCCAATTAGCATAATAGTTTACAACCAAATGTATAGTTTGTCAATAGTTACAGATCTGTAAGTATGTCATGTATACAAATTGAGGAAATGAAATCAACTGTACACATACAACATAAACGTAATTGCTGTCATTTCTGCTTATTTCTATTAAATTACCTGTTAAGTTTGTCAACATTCATGCAGATCTATACTATGCTAAGCTATGCGTGCAGGTATTAAGTTGCAGAAAACAATCTTACCACGTTATATTATAATAATTGGAAGATTTATTTGTATAGCTCCTTTCTAAAACAGGACTTAGCAAAGTTATTTAGAAGGTAAAACTTGCAATAAGCTACAAAACAGTAATAACACATAATAGTAAATGTTGCTACATGGCATGGGGTGTGTGTTTTTTTAATTTTAACATTATCGTGTTGTTTTGTTGCACCTACAGGAGTGTGCAGTGCCACCACAGCAGGGGGAGTCTGGATTTGGAGATATTCTGCCCTGCGCCTGGGGACAGAATGGGGTGGAGCCCCAGCGGTAGGGGGAGCCGGCCGAAGGGAGTAGGATGGGAAAAGTCTGACTGGGTGGGTTCACAGTGAGCAGAGGCATTTGAGTCAGGGCACACATGCCTCAGCTGTGAGAGGCCCTACTCCCCTTGGCTGGCTGGCATCAGAGAGCAGAGGTAGAGACAGAGAGGGTGAAGAGAAAGTTGAAGAGTAAAGTAGACTAGGACAAGGCAAAGAAGTGGTTGAGAAAGTTCTGTGTAAAGAAGAAGAAGGCATTAGAGACTGAGTTGTGTGCAGCGTTGCTCCCGTAGGTTGTTTTTCAGTCGTTTATTTTTATCTGTGGTGACTGTGCCAACGGCTTGTGTTTGGAGTTGACAGTCATGGCGGATACAGGTGTCAAGAAGGAGCGCGCAGCCTTAGAAGAAGTGTCTTATGATGATGAAGAGGTTGCCCTGGTGGGTGCCGCCTCAGAGCCAGCAATAGATGATGATGACCCGGCTCAGGAGGTGGATCTGGTGCTGCCCGATACTTCCGGAGGCAAGAGTGAAGCACAGATGAACGGCGTCATGGTACTGGCCCTGTTAGACAAGATTATCGGGGTGGTCGATCAGATCCAGCAGACCCAGACGGGGCTGGAGGCTCGGCAGGAGGCCATGGAGAAGTCTGTGTCAACCATCCAAGGGGAGCTGGCAAAGTTGTCCAAGAACCACGTCGGCACCGCCAACACTGTCAACAAAATGCTGGACAAGGTACGCAAGGTGAGCGTCAATGTCAAGACGGTGCGGAGCAACCTGGAGAAGCAGGCCGGTCAGATCAAGAAGCTGGAGAACAACGAGAACGAGCTGCTCAAGAGACGCAACTTCAAAGTCCTCATCTACCAGGTGAGCGGGCTGAGGGTGAAAGTGTGCACACGAGCATGGGATGTTGATCAGTTTTATCACAGACGGCTTTAAGTAACAGATAAAACATCACTGAAACATGGAAATAACATAAGTAACAAATAACCTGTAGCTATTTACATTCACATGTTAAAATAACACACTCAGTTCATGTTAGTTTCTCCCTTGGGTGTGTTGCATTCCCCACATCACAAGGCAAAGTATGAAGGAAGTGTGAAATGCACCTGAAAAGCACCGGGAGCATCAGAGTAACTTTTTTACATCATCTCACCAGCGAGTTCAAGTCACACTGTGGCATGGGTTGACCCTTCTGAGTGCACACTGAAAGGGGGCGTATTAGTTTCTCAGTGTGAGGGGAAGCCAAAGCTTTGGCTCCGTGGTTTCCATGACATAAATGTTCGAATCAGTTTTTCCTAAAACTTAAACAAGGCTGTAAGAATCACACACAGTAGCCCACTGTGAGGAAGCTGTCGGACTCTGTGTTTTAACAGCTTAGAAAGAGAAATGAATCCAGGTAGTGAGCTCTTCTAACCTACTGACAGGACTACACGATTACCCAATGAAACTATATAAAGATCTGGGCGTAAATGAAAATATAAGGCCTATAAACACTGGCATGAGGGGCTACTTGAGACACAACCAACGCCCCACCTCTGGTGCTCAGAGGACACATAGTTGGCACACTGCCTCCATCTCAGATGAAGATGTAGTTTTTATTATAAAGCATCGGTGTAAAGTGGGAACATTTATACATAGATAACCCAAATACCTGCACTACTCGATTACCTATAAGTGTGAGTGCAATGTATGTTTTTAGTTGAGGGATGGTTTCAGTTGAGTGTATGAAAAGAAAAGAACAGTGAAATTTAAAGAAAGGACATGACATGACAGCGTGAGAAGAACTGATATGTTTTAACGCCTGCTGTGCATTTGAGACTTGGTGAACAAATCTTTTTTTAGCTGGACATGCTGTCATGTCTGTCTGGTAAACTCAGTGTGCAGCGTGTTGCATGCACAGCAACACCACTGCTTCACTTGATTTTGCAGGTAAAAAGCCCTGAAATGTGGAAAATGTCAGACTCCAAATGAAGCTCTAGTACAAAGTTAGGGTTAGTCACCTTATGCATATTTTACCCTAATCTCTGCAGTTTGCTACGTGGGTACATGTTTGTCCAAAGCATCAGTAACATCGGAGTTTAAAGTGGTGCAAAGCTATCGTGCGAAGAGCTTACTTAAGATCTGTTTTGGCAAGCTCAAAGTTTTCACATTGCCCTCCTGGGATATCTACTGAGGGAAGAGGTTACACTATTGGCATTTAGCAGAAATCCAATCATAGACACAAGGCCTCAATAAATTACTGTGGCAAAGCAGGTGCCTCCTGCTGTTTGCAATGCTATCTACTGCAAGTTTCCCGAGCCGCATGTGGTACTGTCTTTGTAAAAGATCAGTAAAATATAGGATTAGAGTTAAAGGTGTAGAACTCATTTGCATATCAAACTTATGATTTGAAGTTTCTCCTCTGACTTCACTGGCTTATGTTTCAGCAGACAGGGCATAAATCTTCCTAAATCACTTCCTTTTGGTGTTACCTTAACCTGAGTTCTCCTGTTACTGTCCACCTTCATGGTCACCGTCATGGCTGCAGCACCTGGTTTCAGTAGCCGCGTTGAGCCTCTGCGATCTATTTCTGCACCGTTTTCACTTCGGCAGAAAGACCGACCGGTCAGAGATTGGCAGCTAAGCAAATCAACACTGGCTCTCTGTCAGGTTTCACCACTTTCCACTTTCTGTTAGTGTGTTAATGTGTTAGAGTGTGTGAGTGGGATAAGTTTAGAATTAGGTTAAAGATGAGGTAAGAGTTAAGGAAGACACTGTGAGTAGAGGTTATGGTTGAGGTTACAATAAACATCTCTGGAATTTATGTTGGTGTATCCACAAGTGCACTAGTAGCAACATTTTTGCATGTGTGTGGCTCTTATTTATCCAGTAACGGCTTTTATCCTCAGTGTAAATGACATGTAAAACATTTTCAAAGCATTACGTTTGGTTGGTACTTTGCTTTGTTAGGTTGATGCTGGCAACAACATGACGTGTGAACTTTTTCCTTCCTGTCGCTCTGAGAATAGACACATACTTTAGTATTTTTGGTCAGAAATATGCTTTATAATTAAACTTGCATTAATGGTAGCATGCAGCATCCCCCAGCAACAGCAGGGTGTGGCCCACGTGGAAGAAGTATTCACATCTGTTACTTAAGTAAAAGGACTAATGCGGCTGTGGAAACACCCTGCATTCAAAGTTCAGTTAAGTAGAAATTAAAAGCAAGATATATTTAAAATACCCTGGAAGAAAAGTAGTCATTGTGGAATAAAATGAACCCTGTAAGTGTTTCAGTCTTATTTTGTAACATCTTGGATTTATTTCACCACATATCTCAGCACCAAGTTTCCATAAGCTAAGAAACACAGCTCTGTTTTCCATTTATGCGTTTTTTTTTTTTTTCAGCTACACCGAAGAGTTTTAGCAGAGATTGTTCTCACTCTCTAAAGGAACATATATTCCTTTTCTTGCAAAAAAGAATCTGGATCCGAAAGCTGTGATGCTGAAAAGTAACTGAAGCTTTTAGGCAAATACACTGGAGTAAAAAGTATATTTACCTCTTGAGATGTTGTAGAAGTATAAACTGAAGCGGCTTAAAATGGAAAAAAATCAAATACAAGTACCTCAAAGTAGTAGACTGTTTAAATACACCTACTGTACCGTTCCATTCTCCCATTGAGTGTGTCGATAAAGATGTATAAATGTACATGACAGATCGGATATGCATCACAATATCTTTAGCTCCCTCAGTTATGCCTTGTCATTCCAGATCTTTATTTGTCTATATGAGTAATACTTGAACAAAAGTGTAAGTGTTTTTCCCATGAGACTGAAATATGAACCCACTTCACTGCTGTTATACTCTAGCATTGGAGACAGAAAAGAAAACACTCATTAAGGCCGTCATTCAGCTAAGGATGTGTACATAAAGGATTGCTGTTGTATTTTAAGGGAGTACATTACTGACATTCATTCATTCATTCACAGCAAAATAAAAACACACAAAAATACACGTTAGTACTAAAACTAATAAAAGGCAATTCAATAAAATAAGAAATAGAAGCAAAGAAGTATTAAAAATGCAATTTCTTTAAAACTTTTATTTGTGTTTAACAGGTGCTCATATTAAAAGACAGCAATGACATGATATATAGTGGTAAAAACCAGTGATATCCTTATAAATATAAATGAAATCAAGTGTTATCACCTCTTAAAAACATGGACACACACCCAACTTTAACATGCAGCTTACAATGATGTGAATTGTAATTATCACTAGTGATAAATCTTAGCTTTGGAGTCGCAGCTGAAGCATGCGTACATATGTTACAACCCGTCTGTTACAACTGTCCTTCTGTTCTGCGTCTGTCCAGAGGCTTAGAGAATGAAAGACTCTGGGTGTGAGAGTCCTTGAAGCAGCTGAGGGTCTGTCATCAGCGCTCTATGGATCACATATGGCCGATAACACACCGAGGCCGTGCTTTCACTCCGTTTTTTATTCTAACCGCATTGTATTTATTCATTTTATGCTTTACAGTCCTACTCTCAGTTCGCATGAGACGCAAACAGAACTCGTACTGAGTCTCAAACCGCCAGACAGTTACACTTGGCTGTGTAAGGTTCATTTCCTGTTGTTTTTTTTTTTTTTTTTTAACAACCCAAGCAGCGAGACACATT
>JAPTYQ010000029.1:15242994-15261575 GCA_029814465.1 Ostorhinchus cyanosoma
AGATTTTCCAGATCTATTGTCTAAAAATAAGTTCTTATATCTCACTGAAAAGTTACTCTTTAGGTGATTAGGTCTTAATTGAAGTTTCAAATTCAAGTGTATTTTTCTTATTTCTTGTCAGAATATCTCATTACACTTAAAATAAAACATAATCACCTAAGGAGTAACTTTTCAGGGAGATATAAGAACTTATTTTCAGACAATCGATCTGGAAAATCTTATTTCAAGAAATATTACCAAGATAATGTTCACATGTTCCATTGGCAGATTTTTTTTTTTGCTTAATCAAACACTTACTCTTTAGTTGATTATGTTTTATTTTAAGTGTGATCAGATATTCGGACTAGAAATGAGAAAAATACACTTGGTAAGATTTTTTTTTTTTTTGTGTGTGTGTGTTGGATGAAAAACACTTATGTTTAGAGAGTTTGGCTTGCGTCTGTCATTTTTGCACATTCTTTTGTATTCTTAACAAAATCTGACCCCTCAGGCTGCAGGAATGTTTTATTTGCATCTCCTTCTGAGAGACAGTTATTGACTTGTTGAAACAAATGAGGTACAGAAACGTTGCCACTTCATTTAACCAGCTTTTCCATGAGGTATGAATCACGCCACTCTGGAGAGAACGTAGCTAACGTACTAACAGACCTCCTTCTCATTGAGGAAAACACACACATCGACTCACTATTCCCCTGGCACCTGTCGGTAAAAACACACAGACAAACACATAATGCCAGGTTTTCCACTGCTGGTAAGTGGGAGGAAGGGGGAGTGACGGGGCCGCTCTAAACTTCTACCTCGCTCTCAGTCTGTCAGTTTGTAATCACGCTGGGAAACCCAAACAGGAATCCCTGATATCGCAGACGGTTAGCTCAACTTCTCCAACACAGTGATCTTTACATGCAGTGTTTGTGTTTCTGAAAGCAGTTGAGACTTCTCATAATTAGAAACATGTCTGTCTACGCAAATATGCACCTAAGTTCATCGATATGTGTCCTTTTCGACCATGCACATTCAGATACGTGCCTGAAGGTAGATTCTGTTCGTTTAAATCTTACTTTGTTTTTGTCTTATTTTGCTTTGTTTCGTTTTATTTTGTCTCTTTGCATGTTCGAAATAAATACATAAATAAATACATAAATAAATGTATCCTCCATTTACGTCAAGAGGAATGATTATTAGCTGTGATAAATCAACTTTTATGTTTTTGAATGATCTAAAACTGGAAATTCTAAATGAATGCGACGTTTCCTCAGCAAATTGTATGAAACTAGCGCTTTGACCCGTAGGAATCCATGAGTTCTAGATGTGGTAGTTTTTATTCTATTATGTATTCATGCATGTTGTACCACATTTGTCCAACAGTCACCGGCCATAGCAGCGTGATTGTAAAGCTATTGTATTCCAAAATTACTAATATCTCCCAAAATATTGGTCCTGTCAACTTGTCGTTTTCATTACAGTCTTCCTTGACCAAAAATGCATAAGTATGACAAACTGCAGCAGTCAGCGCTTTCTGGATTTTGTGTGACTCCCCGGACACACATACACGCACACAGAGGCCACTTGGCTGTTATAATATAGATATAGACTGTCCTGTGTTGTCATTTTACCAAATAAGACCTTTAAAGTCACTAAAACTGTTATATCTGCTGCTGTTTGGATCCATTATTCATCTCATAACTATCACTGCCATTGTATATAAATAGACTTGACGTATACACTTTCTAGTCTATTCTAGTTTATTCTTCATACCTGTTGTTTATTCTTGTTCTGTTTTTTTTTTACTGCTTTTTTAATATCAAGCTTGAGAGAGAAATGGAAATTCTCTGTATGTCTTGTGCGTCTAGGGAATTCCCAAAAAAGTCTTTGAATCATGAATGTTTGAAAAAGATGATGTCAAGTGTGTCTGGAATTTTTACGCTATAGTTAGTATTTTATTTTCCAAACACGTTAAAGCATAAATCAATTTCTCACCACCACAAAATATTCCCAGAGTTTTGACAGTAATGATCTTCAGTATGCAGCGTAAACTATTCGCAAGGCACAGTATGAAAATGACATGATCCATGTTGTAATGTTGTTATGTATGACTTCAGCTGTACCCAGTGGGTTGTGTGCTGCAGTGGAAACCCACTGGCAGAAAAACTTCCTTTGCACGCATCGAAGCTGCTGTTTCCAAAAGGTGTTCGCAGTTTCGTGGAAAACCTGACCTGTGTGTTTTTGTTTTTGTGTTTGTGAGTGTGGATGGTGTATACATAGCACAAACAGTTATCCAGTTGGACATGTATTTACAAAAATGCCCCCCCCTCAGACCTGGTTCTCCAGATACACAAGAGATATCCTTGTAGTCTAAATATTTAGCTTTAGACATTTATAAATGTGTATCTAGTTTGAATTGCTGGCTCTAGTTAAATGTATCTGCAATGGAAAGTTTGACAAGCTGCAAGGACTTGAAGACCTTACAACAATTTATTAGACACTTATCACCAATGTAAAGTTTTGGCATGCTGTGGATGACTATATGAGTGCAAATATTTATGATGTGAGGGTTATTTTCCCCTCCTTATTTAGGTCTGGTTAACCCTCAAAGACTTGTCTAGACACCGGTGACCAAAACTATCTACTCATCTAAACTGCTTAACAACTGTTCAACAACCAATCATGTCAATATGTTAAATAATTCAGGTAAAATATAGCAGCTTTTCAGCAACATCAGATAGTGAATGTGGTGGAAACACTGTCATATTCTGCAACATTGATTCACCAGTAAAATCTAAAACACAAATACACTTGTTTTTATGTTCAGTTTTGCTGAAAAATGCACTTTTCCTCGAGTTTTCTGTTTTAATACGTTAACCTTTGAATTTACTCCGAACCTTTCTGAACATCTACATGACCGGTAAAATATTAAATATGAAAATACCTGCTCTTCACTGGAAAATGCAAATTACATAACATAATACACTGTTGCCCATTAAGTTGGAATTTTTTTTTTTCATCCAAAAATTTTTTTTATTGAATTTTTATATTGTAACAATCATAGCTGTACAATTGAATGTACGTAAAATATAACAACATAGTTATGTACCCCCACTCTAATAGAGTCCCAATCCTGATGCACCTCATACTCCCAACAAAAATATAAACATACACATTAAAAATGAAAACATAAAATAACATTAATTGAAATAGGTTGCTACATTGCATAGAATTTGGCTGCATTGCCTCTTGTGGTGGAATAATATTATTTTCACACTATGATTTTCACTCTATCTGTCAAGAATAAATCACATTGTCACAAATATTTCATGAAAAGAGGTTAAAAAAAAAAGAATGTTTTCAATTTTATGGGCAACAGTTTATAATAAATGATGAAAAATCACTTACAAAAACTGAAATATTCTGATAAATTCACTTGGAATTCAGCACAATAGTATTTCTAAGTGTGTGGGGTTTGTCTCTTTTTCTTCTACAGTGTTTCTCCTACTGTATGACACAACTCTGACAAATCTATGGAAAAATAAATCTGTCCGGTTATGCGATCAGAGGTTTAAAAATATCCCTCACATTAGCATTATTATTACATCTCTTTCTGTACTTGCTTGGAATGCATGTCTGCCTGGCAGGTGCAGCGTTTATTTGAGCTTAATTGTAATATACTCGCAACAACTGAGGACCCCATGTGGATATATTGTTGTATATATGTCAGCTGTTTATCCGGCTAAACTTCACCAGCCACAAGAGACAACATGAGGAGGTGGTTGCTGTGGTGACAGTGGGCTGTGTTTATCTGTTGCTGTGTGGGAGTGGAGGGTGTTATGTACAGGGGGGTGTCAGTAGGACTAAACGCTGCAGTGGCCGGTAGCCAGAGAACGAAAGATGGAATCCAGAGAGAGGGAAAGGCCGGCCCAAAATAAACCCATAGAGAGCGGTTGGGCCAGCCCAGGCCTATACACAGCACCAGATAAGGAGGCAATGTCCATTTTATTATGGGATCATGTGGCAAAATGTGAACTGCGCAGTGAGGGGCATGTGCCGCACATGTGATCCGACAGATGACAAGTGTCTGTGTTTCCGGAGTTTTTGAATATTAATATGACATAGTATGATATTACATATTACTGTAAGATGACTATAAAATAAAACCATCCGCCGCAATTCATTCATATAATTACAGTTTTTAAGTCGTAGAAAATCATATAAAAATATTTAATCTCATCCTTGTCCTATCTCTGAAATATTAACATATTTTCAAATATTTTAGTCTCCACTTGCTTCCTTTTCTGTGTGTTCGATTCTATAATTTGCACATCAGGTTTACAGAAAAAATAAAAATAAAAAAATTGAACATTAAAGTCCAAACACACAGGGCTTTAGGTAATGTAGCTCTGAGTGCTTGTTGCGCAACAGTTGATCTAATCGAAAGTGACAGCGAGGAAAATAGAACAAAAGGTAATTCAATTCCATATGTAATTGGAAGGTACTGATGTTCACTTCTGTTATTGATGCATAAATATAATCTGTTGGCATGGTGATAGTCATTAATACAACAATTTGGTTCTGCTTATTATATTCAGTGGATGTCAACAGTTCTGAATCTTACAGTAGAAAAGAAAACTAAAAAAAATCAGTATATGAGGATCAAAGGAGGCAGTGTTGATAATAACTATACTTATCATCCATCCACTTTATCAATATTAAAAACATAATGATGAAATATGATTAAAAATATATATTGTTTGTTTTAAATTCAGCATCTTTGAATCAAGTTTCGGGTCAAAACTGCAGATCAGGTTGTGAATCTGCTGCCTCTTCCTACTAATAGTGGAAAAGTCTGTTTAATACTGTAACAGCAATAAGTTTAACAACGTCAGTGGAGATATTGATGGTGGGATTACCTCCAGAGAGAAGCAGTGAGGTGTGGCACGGAAGTCAGGACCATTTATTCCTTTTGGAGTCATAAATTGTATATGGAAGAATGAGTAGAAGGCTGTAAAAATAGTACTGCTTCTTCCGGTGTGTGTATTACCACAGTCACTGTCATCAGCTCATGGTACAGCATAGGATTGTAGTTGCTGCACTTCTGAATTATGTGCAGCTGTCATCTTTACAGCAGTGGGAGTGAGCTAGGGATTATTTTATTCCCAAGTGAATAAGTAAATTTAACCTGGCCATATTTCTGCATGTCAATCACATACAAATGTATTTAATATTAATGTATATGTAAAAATTTTATACTGCTTAAAATACATTTATTGTTGTATTTGTTCAACATTCTGAAATATACATTATATTTCACAGTCTTTACATGTTATTCACTACATGTGCATGTGAAAATCAGCAGTAAACTCAGAGTGAATTTAAGCTTTACCAGAGACATGGCAGGAAGTCCATCTGTGGGTAGACAAAGCGGTCTCTAGTTTCAGTATGACTGAAGAAGTGTTATGTGTTTCCTTTGAAAGCCTATTGTTTCCTATTTATAAGTTAGAATAACTAATTCATACAAATATGGCCTCTGAGGCTCAATTTCCAACTTTGAGATGATTTGTTAAAGCTCTTTTGGGACATTACTCCAACCATATGACTGTCACCACTAGATGGCACTGTGCACTTTCTACAAGCAGTGAACTCCTGTATACTGAATGTAAAGATGACACATGATTTGGAGTGTCTGCCTCATATTTTTTCCATCTGCTTTCTCACCAAAAAGGCAATTAACTTTGCTGTCTCAGGCTGATATTTTTTTACGTGACCTATTAACTGAAATGCCATAATTTAAATGAATCATTAATCACTAAATACAATCAGTGCATCCCAGTGCAATATTGTTGTAAATGTCAAATATGAAAATGTTATTCAATTCCCACTCTGAACCACTGATATAATTCTTTCTGTCTTTTCTTTCTGTTGCTCATCAGGACCAAGTTAAACCACCAAAGGCAACCAAAGCAAAGACAGCAGAGGAGGGAGTAGTGGAGGGCCTTGAGCAGATACCTGAGGAGGGAGGAGAAGGAGTCCAGACCGATCTCAATTCAGATGAGGAAGTGGAGATAGAGGAGATTATTGAGGAGTCACGCACTAAACGCCTCCAACGCACCACAAAGCAGCAAGTCGACAACATAAAGAAAGCTTTCTCCAAAGAGAAAATGGAGAAGACCAAACTAAAGACCAAGGAGAACTTGGAGAAGACCAAGCAGAGAACCCGTGAGAACCTGGAGAAGACGAGACAGAAAGCCCGCGACAACCTGGAGAAAACCAAGCACAGCCTGGATAAGAAGATCGGAAAGCTGGGGACCCGCATGACCCCCAACCAGGAGCGCAGGGCGAAGATGAAGAGCTCCAAAGACAAGGTGAAGAAGTCCCTAACCCCTGACCACACCGTCTACGCTCGCTCCAAGACCACCGTGTACCGCGTACCCCCGTTCACCTTCCATGTGAAGAAAATCCGAGAGGGCGAGGAGGAGGTGATGCAGAACACAGAGATGGTGGAGGTGACCGAGGCAGAACAGCAGCCGGGAGAAGAGAACGGGCTGGATTTCAACGTGGAGGTGGAGGAAGAGGAGCTGGTGAATGTAGACGGCCCCGAGATGGAGACTCTGTTGGAGGTGACTGAGGACCCTCAGCTGGTCCTAGTGGAGTCAGACCGCCGAAAGAAGGGCCAGAGAGAATAAAACCTCCCAGCTACAACAGGGCTGGGGAGATGGATGAAAGAAGAGGGGGATGGGGGCTTGTTATATGAGTCTAATCACAAGGACACTGTTATATTTGTCACAGGGACTTTCTAGATGTGATCACAATCAATGACATCTCTTTTTTTTTTCTCTTTATATTTTACCCAACAGGGGTGACTTTCATATTTGCTTCACTATAGAAACAAAGAAGAGCAGAACAGAAACAACACTAGTGTTTGTCTGTTCCTTTTACTTCTGACAGCTTATCCTAGACTTGCATTGCTACAATATTTAAGGATTGTTGTTGGTTTGATAAATTGAGTGGCTATTAGTAAGAAAAAAAGAGGTATAAATAGTCTTTGTTATGATGTTATGTATAATATAATGTTTCCTTGTACGATATGCACACTAATACGTGCAGTAAATGGGAATTGTTAGCAAGTTTTGTTGGAATGGATGGTTTAGATTATGCAATGTGCATTAGTAAAACAAAATGAAGTAGGCTAGGTTCAATCCTACCATAAAATAAAGAATTTAAGAGGGAGGAAAGAACATAGTGAATATATTTTTCTATTTCAATTGAAGAGTTTACATAAATATAACCCCCTGGCATGCACATATTATTAGGTCATATAATAAATAATTAATAAATGTGCCAGATCAGCAGTTTCCATGTCACATAATATGTATAAATAATATATGAACATTCACACAGTGACAAATTCAACCACCTGTAGATTTTTAAGACTTTCATAAAAACCCATCATTAACTCAGTAATTATGTGGATTTCAGCACTGATGCACCTTTACAGAGCATGTCTCCTCATAGTTTGCCTGAGAAGTGAAATGAAAAATCACAAAGAATTAGAAAAATCCACTCCAGAGTTTTATGTTACTCTATATTATTGTGTGTGGAAATATCTCTGTGTCTCTTTTCTGCAGGTTATCCATACGTTCAGGAATAATTCATGAAATACTCAAAGCTAAATTCAATGGAATTTTTTTTTGTAACCTTTGCTGCAGATTTTCTTTACAATGCATGCTTAAAAAAATACAGTTTAATCCACATGTACTGTGATGATTTAATGTATATTCACTACAACATATTTGTTTTTTCTGGATATGTTGTTCTCACCAAGTTCCACATCGCACACTGCTGCTCACAGGAGAAGAAAAATGACTGGGTCACCATGGACACAGCTCATCACCTCACATTTGCACATCCATGTTGAATTTTCCACGGTAATTGTCTGTAGAGAAATGATGGCAGGACGAGCGAGATGACAGTTTAACATTGACAGACTATCTAACATGAAAAGGCAAATGTCACCCTATAAGTGGGTGAAGTGAGGTAGCACGCCGACAGGTGTTATGAATAACATAACGTTGAATCTACATGATCCACTTATTTTCTTTTTTTTTTTTGAGAGACCAGTGTAATCTCTGTTCTTCCTTTGACATATGCAGTGAATCTCTACACTGTGAATACATCAGAAAATGAGGTTATCAGAGTGACTTAGACAAGATGATTTTGGACATTAGAGTGAGCTATAGTAACAGTAGTGTCATTATTGGGAGCCTGATGCTATCTAGCAACGTACAAGTGAAATTTTTGTCAGTACAGCAAGGATATATGCTTCCAACAGGAAGAAGGGAAACACATGGCTTCTATTTATTCCTTAGGGACGGTGTGTGACCTTGGTCTGGCATAGACACGCAGAAGCCCACGCTGTACCATTGAGCACCATTAAAATAATCAATATGGGCTGGGGAATGCAATTAGGGAGAGTGCTTCCTTTGAGCACTGAACAGGGTAGAGAACAGTGAGAAGGCGAGAGAAAAAAGGGTGTGTGAGTGTATGTGTGTACGTGTATGTGTGTGTGTGTGTGTGTGTGTGTGTATGTGAGGACTAGAGTATGTACATAAAGTATGCCCATACTGACGTGATGAAACGTAAATGTAGGCAGCAAGTGGAAAGAAGAATATTAATTACAGGATCAATTACAGGTTACATAGGCCTAAGCTCTGTAAAAAATTAAAAGACCAATCTAAATGTCCAGATCTGAACACCACTGTGAAAAGTTGGAATGTGATCAAGAGAAGGATGCATTGTTACAAGGCATCACACTAAGCAGAGCAGCTCGCATCTTTGCATCAGGATTGGATTAGAACACCCAACAGCAGTGCCAAAGTCCGTGTGGAAATCAGGTGAATTCAACAAATGCTAATTTCTTGGGGTTTTTTTTATTCTAAAACATTGTTATAGTGTTTAGAAATTGACCCTAACTGGTTCCTTTTGCATTATCTGAGGTTATAAAACAACAAAGTTTTAAGAATATTCATAATATTGACCCTTTTCTGCAAATACATGCACCAAATGACAATATTTACATTGAGAGGAACATTACAAGTCATTTTAAGACTTATTGATCTCTTAATTTTTTCCAGAGCGGTATCATCTTATTAGTGTATCAAACCCACTCTGTTGTACATCAAACACTGTAAAACACTTGTAAGATATCAGTCCCTCATGTTGCCACCTTGTACATTTTGCCCAGGTTTACTGGTTTATTGTAATGTACCCGCCTCATAGAATGTAAAGCTTGTGTAAAGGAAAATGATTAGCCATATGGCTGTAACACAAGATGTAAAACGTGTTTATTCTTGGTGTTATGGATGCATACTCGAATAATAAAGCTTGCATTTTCTGTTGTGTAAGGACTTTTTTGCCTAATAACTTCAATTCAAATAAAGGCTGGCTGAATACTATGTATATACTGGCTTTTATTTTTTAGTATTAATGGCTTCTGCAATCCATCTGTACAGCAATTTACTGTTTGTTTGCTTGTTTGGTTTTTTTTTTAATCTTTGTTTTATTTCTATTACCTCATGCAGGAGGGGGCTAGATAATACATCTTTCTGAATTACAATAGGGGGGGGGGCAATACTGAACAGCTTCGGTGTTATTAAACTGCTGATGACGTAGTCACTGCCAGTAACTCAGATGACTTCCAGCGTGGCTCTTCTATGAATCACAACATCCTCCCTTCGCTTACAACCAGTCTCTATCGGTCACCGGCGGGAGGGTGTATTAGCCAGAACAGCGCAATTGCGACAGCAGTAAACACGACGCCTACAACCAACCTCACTTGCAATTCCCACCCCTAGCGCTAATATACTGTCTTCAGATTGGCTAAATCACATTCCGCTTTTTCTATTGGTTGTTAGAGACGTCAATGACGCAATCCGTCAGGTTTGTCTGGCGTGAAACCCCGCAATGTATTAGATGGGTTTGGTGTGAAGGACTGAACGTGTAACGGAGAAGTGTCTCACTTGCCAACAAGTTAAACACGTACAGTCTAGTTGCGTTTTTGGTGTCGTCACACCATTGGTTTTGTTTGTTTAGTCTTGAGTGAATTAGTCGCTGACTGCTACGGTCAGTGGCTTTTTCTGTAAACGGTTATTACATTGAACCGAGAAACTTTCTAAAGGGGCAACAGCGAGTCAGGTAAGCGACTACAGCACTTCTGCTTCTCACATGGATTTATTTATTCTAAAATTTATTGCAAAGATGATCATATTATCTCTCCGTAGACCACTTTAATACAACGAGTTATTTTATTACCATATCATAACGTTTATAAACCCCAATTGCGGTACTGGTAAAGCTATAACTTATTCATGTTGGAGAAACCATTTTGTTTCCACGATGTTACATAAGTAAATCAAGTTTATGCCTTTTAACTGTTTCCAAGTTTTTTCCCAATTTGAATGTTAGCAATGCTGCACCCTCCTTTTTATTGTGTTTTTTAAAATTGTTTTAACACCATTACTATTATATGCTGCAGTTATTTTTATTCGTGTGAACTTGGTCATTTCATATGACGTTCATGCTGGCACATGGAGCCTAAACTTCTCAGAAGTGTATGTTCAGAAGCAGAAAAATCCAGGTCATTGTATTGTTTGTCTTCTATTGTCACGCCCATCTCTATCCCAGCTGCAGGCCAGCATGTCTGACACCTGCTACTGCAGTTTATATTAGATGACTTCCATAAAACCCACAGTCACGACTTCATAGGATCTGTCTGAACCTTGGCTTTGTGTTCATTTTGAGCTTTTGCAGAAGTTTTTTTTTTATTATTCTGAATGCCAATTGCAGTCATATTCTTGTAAGTCATGAAAATATTAGGTTGCCACACACTTAATTGTCCTCTTTTTTGTCTGCTCTAAAGCCAGGCTGTCTTGAAATTGATAGTGATGTTGCTTTATTTACAGATAATGATACCTTTTTTGGGGCATTCATGTTAACAAAGGCCATAAAAAGTAATGGGAACTGGTGTTTTTGTTAATACAAGGAAGTACTTCCTGGAATATTAGTTACATAATTTTTGGAATCCACTTGTGCTTTACTGTAAGGCCCATGATCTCTGAGGCTATGACCCACATAGAAGGCTGACCTGGCTGGTTTAGATGTTGCTGGTTTGATATGGTTGCAGTTTACTGAATCTGTAATAAAGAGTTATCAGGATAAGAGAGAAAGCAATTGCGTTCATCCTAAATCTAAAATTAAACAGACCAGTCAGTTTTTGTGTAATGCAAGTCCCCTAAGATATAAATGTACACATGACTTGTTAGATACTTGAGTTCTCACAGTCTGAGTCATCCTCACACTTGATTTATTGATTTTATGGATAGTATTGGGGTTATCAAATTTCTAAATATACTGTGCCTGAAGAAATATAATGGAATCTACTGTGAAAGTGACATCGTAATATTCACTTTTATCTGGTCAGTCTGTAATAACAAAGAGTTGCAATCTAAGGTCACCAACTATAGAAAGAAGGAAATACTGTTTAGGTTAAATGTTGAAATCAAAATTTTGTGCTCAAGGCTAGTAGTGACTAAGCTGCTCTTTGTTTTCAGAAATTGCCACCATGCAGATGCACCTTTTTCATTTATCAGTGAAAGAGGAACAAGGGTCATCTGAAAACTTTGTGGAGACAACTTGAGATACATGATTGTAAAAAAGGACCCATGTGTCATCAGTGAGACTACTAAAATGAAACCTGCAATGTAGAGCATAATAGCAGCACAAAAAGCATTCAGCTTTTGATGAATTTATCTAAAATAAAAAAGCTGAATAAATATGTGGTAAACATGATGGCTGTTGGACTAGGTATTTTATTTGTGTCCCGTCACATTAAGCACTTTATTACACCTTTGCACCTGTGAGTTTCATAAATAGGGCAGGTTTCATCAAATATAATGTGAGTGAGGCAAATTTAGGTAGTTACCACATCATTTTTAAAAGGCAGCAGCAGTTTTTAGTTTGCTCTTGGAAACTGAAAGCATAATCAGTTTTCTAGTCAAGGATATTTTTGACTCATCTGGTACCAAGGTTCAGAGCTTTGCTACATGTGTGTGTAGGTTCCCATTTGCCTAGGTCGTCATTCTTCTTGGTAGTTCTTCTCTTCTGATGAACTGAAGAAGTCTCTTGGATGAGAGATGAAACGTTTTCAGAAGAGCTAAACCAGTCTAGTTGAACCGAGAACTATCAAGAAGCTTTGCTTCATTTCTTCAGATCTCCTCGTTACAGTGTGAGTGGCACAGGGTTTTGCAATGTCACTGTTCATAGAGCTGCTTTTATTGATTTAATGCAACATTATCCAGAAGTTATGCAAGACCTTAACAATGGCTTCACCTGAAATAACTTTTCTTGGGTTGTCATTTAATATAGACGCTGGGGAAAAAGAGTTTGTGTTGGATAATCAGGTTGTGGATGTTGGTTATTGTCTGATTGTTGTTAGTTTTACAGGCCTGGGTTCCCTGGAGAACACTGTACAGTTACATGTTATCATGTTGTCTGATAAAACCCAGAGCTCTTCTTCAGTGAGAAATGAAAGCATATTAAGTTCATCAGTCAGTATGAAGGAAATAATAATAGGCCAAGGCTTTTATTACATGAAATCCTTCATGTTTATCTGGATTAAAGTCCTTAATGTAAAAAATATATATTCTTCATTATTTTAGTGAATAAAACTGACATGAGAACCTGGTCACATATCAAACCCTTATCTGCCTGAGAGTTGACATACTGATATATATTTCTAGGTGGAGGCGCCGTGTTTCTCTGAACAGGAAGTGACTGTGGCTGAATATGAGGCTGCTTCAGTGTCTGTCATCAGTTTTTCTTATAGCTTTTCAAGTTTCTTGAGAAAAAGGAGAAAAGCTGTCTTTTGTCTGCTGATCTTCAGTTAGTATCAGAGTTTCATTTGATAAAACTGTGACATTGTGGCTTTCAAGAACACAGGAAGGGAAGTGTAAGTATCTTGCCAGCAGTCCTGGGGTACCTGACATTTATGTCGTCACATTTACTTGTTTTGTGAAGGTTTTAAGGAGGCGTTTGTCAACATGGCGCAGTGGAACCAGTTACAGCAGCTGGAGACCAGGTATCTGGAGCAGCTCTACCACTTGTACAGTGACAGCTTCCCCATGGAGTTACGGCAGTTCCTAGCACCTTGGATTGAGAGTCAGGACTGGTGAGTATTTTAAATAAACTACTTATATTTATGGGCTTAGCTTCAAAATTAATTGAGTCATGCATTTAAACTGCTTTTACCTGTCACAGTGGAAAACAGTTGCTCACCATGATTTCTCAATAGCTGTTATTGTTATATGGTTGTCACGATAAGGACATTTTATTGTTAATTATCTTTTCCACTTCCACTAGTATAGTTAAAGGCAAACGGAAGTTTATACATCACACCTAACAAAGAACAAGTGCCGTGTCTTGGCATTTAACACTAGCACATAAATAAATTGCATCTTTATTTACCCTTTAAGCCCTTACACAAGCAGATTTGACATAAATAAACAAAAAATACAAAACCTATTACTGATGATGGCTGGTAAGCACTTCAGTATGAAGTTAGTGCAACAAGATCTCATAAAAGAAATCATATTCAGATCTCACATGGTGGAAACTGTGAGAAATGTGACATTTCTGTTAGTTCCATTTAGCAGTTTTTCACAGGAGAATGGAAACGATTATGAGCAGTAATTGCTGAAATAACTGTAATAAGGCATGTGTAATAATTGCAACAGGCCTTGTTTAATAGTCATTTCTTTCTTCTCGTGCCATTTTATTCCCATATGTCACCTTGACAAGGATCCATTTTTTTTAAATATATCCATTTTTCCACCAGAACCAATTCTGTATTGAGCTCATGATGATTTTTTTTCCTCTTTTATAATAATAATAAAAATGGATTGGCTTTCTGCAGCCCTTTTCAAAGTACCCTTTACATAATTGACCCATTATTTTGAAAGATAAATTAATGTAGCTGTCTTTTTTTTTTTAACTGTAGTTTGCAACTTTTGTATGTGTTTAGTTAACAGACAGTCTGTTGAATTAAATTACCACGTCCTTATCACTTACTTCTGTTCTCTATAAGGGCTTACGCTGCCAATAAGGAGTCACATGCCACACTGGTGTTTCACAACCTCTTGGGAGAAATCGACCAGCAGTATAGCCGTTTCCTGCAGGAGAATAATGTACTCTACCAGCATAACCTGCGCAGGATTAAACAGCATCTCCAGAGCAAGTACTTGGAGAAGCCAATGGATATCGCTCGTATTGTCGCTCGCTGCTTGTGGGAGGAACAGAGGCTGCTGCAGACGGCCACCTCAGCTGCACAGGTGCCAAACATTACTTAACTAATTATCTTATAAACAAGTAATTCGTTCCCGTCAGTAGTACTAGGCTTTAAGGGTTACAAATACTTTAAGGTTATGTTTTATTCTCCCGCAGGATGGTCAAGCAGCCCATCCCACTGGCACAGTAGTGACGGAGAAACAGCAGATCCTGGAGCACAACCTTCAAGATATCAGGAAGCGTGTGCAGGTTAGTTTCCATTTCATTTGTTCATGCTAAAATATTTGAGTACGCAATCCCAAAAAATACTGATTATATAATTAGTCATGACATAAGTATTGTCTGACTTTAACAGGATATGGAACAGAAGATGAAAATGCTTGAGAACTTGCAAGATGACTTTGACTTCAACTACAAGACACTGAAAAGCCAAGGAGGTAAAACATTTTTTATTGATTTCTTGGCAGTTTTTTTTTTTACCTTTTATGAAGACTAATGCACTTTTATCATTCCTCTGGAACTGATTGAACACATCTAATTTGTTTTGTCCTCACTCTTTCCAGAGTTGTCCCAGGATCTAAATGGTAACAGCCAGGCATCTGCTACTAGACAGAAGATGGCCCAGCTTGAGCAGATGCTGAGCGCTCTGGACCAGCTCAGGAGGGTAAATGTCTTAAAAAAAAAAAAAAAAGTAGGAATTTAACCTAACAATACATGAATTGTAATACATTTGTGATTTTTTCTGTATTCAGTTTTGTTTTTTACCAATTTTAATTTTCTTGTTGATTTTCTCAGAATATATACTTATTTTTGCGTTACATTGGGATTTTAATACAGTTATTGATAAAATCTTCATGACAAAAATTTTGATCCATGAATCTAATCACATCCACGTTATCGGCGTGTTTCTCTTGCAGCAAATTGTGACAGAGATGGGAGGGCTGCTGACCGCCATGGATTACGTTCAGAAAAACCTAACAGACGAAGAGCTTGCAGACTGGAAGCGGAGACAGCAAATTGCTTGTATAGGAGGTCCGCCTAACATCTGCTTGGATCGCCTCGAAACATGGTAACCACGAAAAAAAAAAAGAATGTGGTCCATTTTACTGTAAAAACAAATAGAGGCATGTGTCTTCTACTGAGGTATTTTACTGCAACTGGGTCTGATTTTTCTAATCAGGATCACGTCCTTGGCCGAATCCCAGCTTCAGATTCGTCAGCAGATCAAGAAGCTGGAGGAGCTTCAGCAGAAGGTGTCCTACAAAGGAGACCCAATCATCCAGCACCGGCCTGCCCTGGAGGAGAAGATTGTGGACCTGTTCAGAAATCTGATGAAGAGGTATGGTATGGAATTCATTTTCACTGTGTGTCCATTTAGGTAAAGTTGACTAGTGTGAACCGTTTTGGTTCCATCGTACAACAGAGGCATAGAAGCTGGGAGTTGGATGTTCAAAGCATGTTAAATTTCACTTTCACTTTCAGTTTACGCCAGTCATGGTAGTTACAGCAGTTGAGAAAAGCCCCCCTGGTATTGTTTTGTGAAGATGGTCCGTTTTGTTTGTGTTCTCTTTTAAAACTTGATTGCTTTTACCTGCTGGTCAGACTTTTAGTTCAGTTTTAAATACATGTACCTGTTTTATTGATCTGAAACAGTTGTATAATGTTCTTCAACACATCTATCATGTTCAACCTCTGACAGAAAATAAATCATAGTTAAATCAAAACGAACCTTCTGATGTCATCACAACGAACTTATGAGTAATGGAAAATTTAAGTTTGACAAAAATAGTGATTTGATTTATATCATGATACATATCGATATTGTCTGTTATGATTTTTTTCCATATCGCCCAGCCCTAATCCAAACATAGTCATTCTATGAATTAAATCAACAATCTTTATTATCTGTCATGTGCTGACAAAATTGTGTAATTCATAGTTTGGTTGTAGATTATGCTGTTTCATGTAGTGTTTGTTGGAAAGTTTTACTGAACCATAATCAACTCTGTGTTTTAGTGCATTTGTGGTTGAAAGACAGCCGTGTATGCCCATGCATCCAGACAGACCTCTGGTCATCAAAACAGGAGTGCAGTTCACAAATAAAGTCAGGTAAGTTCGTATTCTTTAGTACACCAGATCCACAGAAGGCATAAACATCTACATTTCTTCACATACTGTATATAGAGTGTGCACAGATCCTTAAAAAGTCTCAAATGTGATTATCCTAAAGTAAGGCCTTAATTGTTCTTCTTCAATTCTTAAAATGTATAATTGATTTAATTAATTCTTAAATCTGGAACTCCAGGTCTTGAAAATTCCACTGACACTATAAATGATATTGCTATATTTGCTGTGGAAATATTTGTCAAATTTGTAATTGGTGTGTAGCATTTTAATATTACAGATGGGTATGAATGATGAAACCAACAATCATTCATGGGTGGAAGGGTTCAGGTATGAACTTGTCCGTCTTGAATGTCAGCTGAAACATTAGTCATGGAGAAATCTAACATGATGCTACTGGATTTAAGCATAGTTAAGACTGTTCAAGCCAATAACTATGAGTCCAGTTGTGCTGTTATTTTTGTGAATGGAAGGTGTTAAATTTGACCAAAGATGCCTTGAAAAATGTCTTAAAAAGTCTTAATTTGGCTTCTTTAAACCTGTAGTTACTGTGTACATACTACTTTTAGTCCCAGAGATAAAGGCACAAACCAACAGAACACAGACTGACCAGTACTTAGAAAATGTACTGATTCAGACATCATCTTCCCCTTATGTCTCTAGGTTACTGGTGAAGTTTCCTGAACTGAATTACCAGCTGAAAATTAAAGTTTGCATCGACAAGTGAGTATTTTTTGTCATTTCTGACCCGTTGTGGTTAATGAGTCACATATTTTTCTGAAAACTGCAGAAAAAAGTATATTTTTAATGATATGCGACTTTATTTTTTAAGGGAATCTGGGGATGTGGCTGCAATTCGAGGGTAAGACTTTAACAAAACACTTTGTTCTCATCTTTACCACTATTGGCTAATACCTAAAAAGATGAGTCACTCTCTGCTCTACTTTGATTCACTCAGGTCACGAAAGTTCAATATCCTCGGCACTAATACAAAAGTTATGAATATGGAGGAATCCAACAATGGCAGCCTGTCAGCAGAGTTTAAACATCTGGTGAGTTAAAGACGCAAACTCCTACTGTTCGACCAGGATGACAGTTTGTGATAAAAGCCAACTGTAGAGCACTGACTTCCTGTTGATTACAGACCCTGAGAGAACAGAGGTGTGGCAACGGTGGCCGAACTAATAGTGACGTGAGTACACTTTCTAATATTTGGTAAGATAAAGTAAGCAGTTAGTGTAATACAGCTACACAGTCTGTGTTTAAGACTTATGTTTATTACTGTACGTCTGCTTGATCTGTCTCTAACATGAACAGCTTGTTTATTTCCTTGCGTTTTATACAATGAGCGTTTTCTCTTTATAGGCCTCTCTCATCGTCACAGAGGAGCTTCATCTCATCACTTTTGAGACAGAAGTCTATCATCAAGGTCTGAAAATCGATCTGGAGGTGAGCCCACTACGCTGAGAAACGTTTCTGCATGATCTTTGTCGCCGTGTAAGGTCTGACGCATAATATAGAGACGGGGGTACTGCTGTTTTGACACCTTTTTATCTGGTAAACGAGTCACAAGACAAATGAGTCATTCAAACAGCATCACCCCCTCAGCTTCTGATTGAGCTTGTAGGTAAAGGTATGAAAGGACAGGCTGAAAACTTTAGAGCTCGACAATGAAGGACAAATGCCAAATTGATTCAACGTAGCATTCATTTAATTCAAGCAATTGGAACTAAAATAAGGACCAACAAAAGTCTTATCGGTTTGTGGTGTAAAACAGAAACTTAACAAGTGTGTTATTGCAAAAACAAAGGTTTAACTCCCATGGACGTTAATACTCATCTGGTTTCCTCATTAGTGCACGATGCATGTGCTTTAAAAACATGTGGTGATGACAAAGACACATCTGCATTTGAGGAGTTTTTACCCTAAAGCTTCCATATGAATAGGATTGAAGCAACGCAGCAGTGTTTGAAGAAGTGTGTAGGGCACAATGGCAAAGAATAAAACTGTAAAAATTTTTTAAAAAGAACCCACGCGAGGCTTTGATGGTCCACTTACAAACTTTCCTTCCTTTACCATCAGTCTGTAGGTTTTTCACAGTTCTACCACATTGTGGGCAGACAACCAGT
>JAPTYQ010000029.1:15466521-15477414 GCA_029814465.1 Ostorhinchus cyanosoma
ATAAAAACACTGCACTTATTTTTCTTAAGTTTCTATTTTTTCTGGATATTCACATCTTTCTTGTAAAAGATAGTTTGTAAATATAAATATTTTCATAATTAAATGTTTTTATTGCACTAAAACAAAGAGAAAACCTTGGAGTTGTCATTATTTATAGGTTATTTTACTATTATTATTATTATTATTTCATTTGGCTGAACGTGGCCCCTAAACTAAAAGGATTTTGACACCCCTGATGTAGATAAAAAATAATGTATTCATGTAAACAGTTTAGATCCAGCTCTTTATGATCAGATACAAATACTTCACACTGATCCAAGACTATTGTAATTATTTTGAAATGTAAACCAACGCGGTAGTCGACTTCATACATTGCTTTCCAATCTGCTTGTTAAGGTGTGACATCACTTCCTGTTTCCGCTTCCACTCATGAGCATAAAACACATCCATCTGTCATTCTACCACTTTTCATTCTGTAATAAAGAGCAGAAGAAATGGATGGAGTTGATGAGTGAAGTTACAATTTTTAAGCAAAGGAGAAAAAAGTGTCTTATTGGAAGCTAATGTTATCGCTTTAAATAATTCTGTATCTGCCAAATCAGATCATATAGAATATGGTTTTTATGTGTTTCCCATCTTCCATTTTGTTTGTCGGCTTTTTATCTGCACTGTTCAGTTCAAGGAAAGGTGAATATATTAAAGATTTACTCAATATGATCTTTAGCAAACAGGTGCAGTTGAAGTGTACGCTCTATTCAGGTTATTTTCATTTTATTCAGTCGTAAATCTGCTGTGTCCGTCTCTTAAATATTACACTAATCACTGTATTTGAGTTAAAATAAAGGAATTTATCCCCATATGAACCCAAACTAAAGACGGAAGTTATACATATAGTTGTAGGGTTGCACAATTTTGCAAAATTCAGTTTTAGAATTATAGAATCAGCCCTTTTATTTATGCAGAATAGTACAATAACAAAGAGCTGCAAGTTAAAAGTCCTGATTTTGGGTGATTTTATTGTGCAAAAAGACAAAAAAATAAACACAACCGTGGTTATTTGGTGATATTTTGGATTTAGTGACAGTTTTTTTGTGTAAGTTTACGTAAAATAAGAAGAAAATAAGCAATAATAAGCTAACTTACAGCTTTTATGATACAAAATGAAATAAATCAGCACAAATCAGTGTATATATGAGTTAAGTGTTTTCTTTATTGTTCATTATTGTATGGATTAGTCGGAAATGAGTTGAACAGATCAACCTAAGCACGGCAGACATTGATACCTCTACCTCTTCCAGCTGTTTGGGTCAGGTATCGGACCGATATCTGAAATCAGTATTGTGCTGTTGCGTCTCTAAATCTGATATTAATAATACATATCTGACGTGCACATGTAATACTGTTACATGTTTTCCACTCCAACACTGCTGATGTAACATATGACCCTGAAACATCACGGAGAAATCGCCAGAGTAACTGCGATCGTGAAACATTTCTTGCACGTCGGCTCTCACAACAGACTATTTATGTCACCTTTCGTGCTTTCAGAACATTTGTCAGAATTAGTTTCGCCATCCAACCGACCGAACGCCCACGTGTACACCACCTACACCTAGCTTTTCTCTCACACTCCCATCAACCTGAGTATTGATTCTTTCTGCATTTAAACAGTGTTGGGCAGAGTTAAAACAGGATGACTCATTTGCCGCGCTCACTGGTTTTCCTCACGCGCCAGTGGTGTACAGTAAAGACCGCCGTCCTTCAGAAAACCTCTGCACAGCTCAGGAACTGCATGTTCTAGTCCGATCAGAACATACTCCACAGCAGCTCCAGGCTCTATTCCCTCTTTTTTTTTTTTTTTTTTTTTAGTTGCTGCATGTCTCACCTGCATTCTGGACGTACAGCACGCCCTTCTTCCTGGCTTATACTCATCATCTGCTCCAATACTCCCCCTGTACTGTTGGATTTTTCACAGTGGCATCAGGTCATTCATTAGCATAATGCTTGTAAAGAATATTAAAAAGCTGAATGCACCAAAATGTAGCTCTGTTCTCGGCTGCGATGAATTGTCCAGTTCACATTTGACCCGGCTCCTTTCAAAAGACGCACATTTTCTTCCGCAGATCTGGAAAAATATCGAAATATCCTCTCTGACTTTAGTAAATGTGTGGTTGATCTTTAATGGATGTTTCAGAAAGCAGGTGTTTTTTTTTAGGTTTTACACAGAATAATTTATTATCGCACAATATTATCTCATTTTCTTACGTAAGACTTATGACATGGTCACATTAACAGCTCTATTTTGACAAACAAACATTTTTTTTAAATATATTTAAGCCTGTTTTCCTCATGCAAATTCCATCATGTCTTCATTTTAGAAGGTATTTTAAGAAATCTTCATTTTTTTTCAAGACTGTGGTTTCTGTGTATCCATGTGACACGTAATGAGATTACAAAACAATTGCTGATTCATGCATGTGTATTGTTGCGGTGTGCCGTGTTGTATAAGGAACATGCGCTTGATCATTAAATATTGATCATATAGGTGTGTCTGTGGCTTAAGACAGTGTATTGACTGTAGGCTATAGATTGCTCGGACACATATGGAGATGGACGTCTGTATCAGTGCTGTGGTGAAAACTAGTCAGAACACCCTAAGGTTAACTTAACAGAAAGTTATTGACACCTCTGCTTCTGCTGTGTCCAGTATTATAGTGTGAAAGCCCACCGCTGGCTGCTCTGAGAATGTGTTTGCAGCAGTTTTTGCTCTGTGGTGTGTGTTGTGCAGAGATATTTTGTTGAAACATAGAAAAAAAATATCCATGTTAGTGCAGAGAGAGTAAATAAAACAGTGCAGTTAGTTTTATTGAAACTAAAACCTTAAGTACATTTCAGATCTCAGATGTAGAGGGAAGTTAAGTTCACCGTTATTGCATGGACGAATGGATGGATGGTTGCTAAAAATTCATGCATCGTGGGAAAAAAAATCATATTATGATAATTTTTCTCATATTACATGATATTTTTGATATGTATCAAAATATAAATCAAACCACTATTTTTGTGAAGCTTAAATTTTCTTACTCACCAGAAGGTTATTATTATTATTTTTTTGTATCTACTGTACGTGTGATCTACGTGTGATTTTCTTTATGATAACCTTTATTTAACCAGGGGAAAAAGCTCATTGAGATTAAAATTCTCCTTAAAGAGTGTTCTGGACAAGACAGCAGCAGAAGTTATACAAAATAGAAATCACAGCCATTACATCCACATTAAATCATTCTAACAAATGTAGACCATTTATCCTCTGAGTATGAAAAAAAAAAAATAACATGTCAGAATTCACATCATGTTTAAGGTGTGTCCTGTGAGATTTGAGGCTTTGACACAATAAATATGGGCTAAAAAAAAAAAAAAAGTTATATTTTAAAACCATCATCATAAAGGTGACCCAGTTTAAAGGTAAAGTATAAATAGCATTAATAGAATTTTCAGGATCTATACACTATTACAATGTTATTATTATACACGTCCTATTTCCAGGCCTGTTGTGTCAGATACTGAGTCATCCTTTTATTCGGCCTCTTTGGGTGTAAATTAGCAAATGAAACACATCATTTGGTTTCCAGGCAACCAGGCCAGTCTATTAACCTGTGATGAATTACAGCAGGAATGCTTGATAAGACGTGTGGAGATATGGGTCATGTTTACAGATGGAGTGGTCTTTTTCAGCATATTTCAGGATGACAATACACAGGGTGCGAGGGTCACTGAATGGTTGAGTGTGACATTTATATGAATTATATGCTCTGGCCTCACATTGACCGGTTTTCAAGCCCATCTCAACACCTACGGGAGATTTTGGACAGGTATGTCAGATAGATTTATTTCTAAATCAAAGCCACAAATGCAGGAAGATACTGTATGTTGTTGGGGGTTTTTTTGCATTAAAAGGAAGGAAAAAGAGGCCACTTTAGTGATTCATTCACCACTTTATCAACAAATGCAGTGGTTCGTCGTCATCTTGGTTTGGCCTTGGAAAACAGACATTGATAGCGTATGGGTTTGTTCAGACAGCGACATAACGACACCCATTTACAGAATGTTTGAGAAAGTCAGATTTATACTTGGACAAAATGATATCATGATTTAAAAAAAATATGTTAATACTGGTAATTAACATTAGGAATAGTTAATTACTATTTTTCCTGAAGTTTAATGCAGTTGTGTGTAGTATTGACATTCTAATTGGTTTACTAATTCCAGATAGTGAGTTTTCATTTGACAATAGTTTTAGCCTTAGTGATTAATAATAATAATGGCTACACAACAAAAAAAAAAAACACCAATGAACTACAAAAGCACTCAGAGAAGGCCTCTGCCAAGGCAGATCAGTCCCCCCACCCCCCATCACCACCAAAATTTAATCATTTGTTCCTTGTGCCAGTATCAAAATTTCCTGAGAATTTCATGAAAATCTGTCCACAACTTTTTGAGTGATCTTGCTAACAGACAAGCAAACCCCGATGAAAACATAACCTCTGCTGTTCCCTGGCAGAGATAATATTAATACATCTCATCACTAAATAAAATGCAAAAAACACATCTGTATTATGGTTTCATCAAGTTTTTTTCTTCAAACAGAAGCTCTGTTGTTTAAATTACCATTGCGTCTTACAGTCTCTACGTCCGCTGATAGTTTACATTATAGCTCCGTTAGCTTAGCTCTGTTTTTAGACTGCAAACAGAAAAAGTAAAACTACAAATCACCTGTTTTCTGTACAGTTTATGTTGTGAATAGATGCGCTAAAGATCAGTTTGGGGTCATCCAAACAAGGTCACAACTGTTGCAGTTTACCCCTCAGTCACAAATGCTGTTATAAACGGCTACAAACAACATGCAAAAGATTTATAGACCATTTTGTACGACCAAAGCAGCCTTATAAGAACAGAATGTTCACGGACTGATCCTAAGTTCGTAGCCAGGTGAGTGATCTTGTCCAAGATTTTCCACAAATGCATTACAAAACCCCCCTTTCACAGGACGCACTAACGAATGCCTTAGACACAACCTAAGAATAACGCATGACTTTTGTGGATCAGGAGGCCTTTCCAGGACCCACATGTTCCTGCGCTGGCTGCACAAGAACACATTACGCTGTTATTAGGAGTCCCTTGCGGCACTGACACAAACAGATGCACAGACAGAGATTCACACAGCTTTCTTAAGGTGGGTGTAAGTTGTTTCTATACATAGTAGTGCGGCATTCATCCGTCATTTGTGGCATCCTTAGAAGGGGTCGAATACAAACTGTCAAGACGGAGTGAATGACTGGACTCAAACGCATGATGCAGAAGGAAATAAAGTGTTTTAATAACAGAAAAATAAACTTAAAACAAAAAAAACCAAAAAAAACCACACCTGCAGACCTAATGCACAGTCCACAGTATCCAGGTGACGAGGTTCAGGGTGATGGAAAGAATGTGACAACTAGTGGTTTTAACATTCACGTCCCTCAGTTATTCTTGTGTATCTTTGTTTTATTCTTACACCTTCTACTTCAAACATCTTAATTTGATGTCTTATTATGACTCCTAATTTCTAACAGTGCAGGTCAGTTTTCCCATGGGATTCAGGACCACGGAGAGCGCACGATCCCAAAAATAAATGCACGTTCACATCCTAAAAAGCTGAATGTAAAATAGGTTAATGTAGTTTAATGTCTGATAAGAGCATCTGTCATCACCAAATTATGGGCATCTCTAATGTTGGGATAGGCTCCAGTCCCTCCGTGGTTCAGAAAATAAATGAATGAATGAATGAAGATTAAACTAAGATTAAACTATGTTAAGTTTTTTTGCAGAGGTGAAAGTGGACATGACTACAGATGTCCACACGAACTTTGGTGATGATTGATCACTGTTCTGGGGCATTAAACTATGTTAAGCTGTTTTGTATTTTAAGGGTTTTAGAATGTCCCTCTTCTTCTGCTGCTGTCGGAGCAAAACAACCAAAACAACTGCTGGAGCTCCCTCTTTTAGTACACGGTATACTAAATATTCTGAAACAGCGTAAGATCTTCCTATTATTGACTTCAAGCACTGTTAGTTGCATATAAGGGTGACCTACAGCCACCTTACCACAACATAATTCATGAAGTGGCCGTGGGTCTGATGTGGTAAGTTCCCAAGGCAGCCTTATGAACACTGTGACGGCTGTATGGTGTTTGTACTGTACGACATTTTCTAACGGAGCCCTCAAGATGCTTTTGAATGTCTATAAACTCCAGAACTCATACGAACCGGGAGATTTGCAGAAATCCATCATTCGTAAGAAGCTCTGGGACTGAGGCTTTAGTCTGAACCGTGGGTCATAAAACAGACAACTTAACTTTATATCTTCATAAACCTCATAATCAAACTCATCTGTGTAAAAGAAACGCTGCCATTTCAGTATTAAACTCCGTTCTTTCCAGTACGTTAAATCAAAATTTAATTAATGACCACAAGATGAGGATGAAAAGGACGTAGAAGATGATTATTTGGTGGTTAGAGATGGTGTGTTTTTATTTTTTATGATCTGAGAAATGTTATTTAAGTATTTTAGCTCAGAATGTAAACACATTGAGTTTCGACAAACACAAACTGAGAGGCACAATACGACACAATGAACTTTTTCAGAATATTTGAGTGAGGAAACCTGTATAATTCATTAAATATGGAAACATATTATTGATTATTTGACAATGTAAACAAAAATACATTCCAAAGACAAAAAGAATAAATAATGATACAGAAATGATATCATATAAAACTGTACCACAATAATTACAACTATGTTTTATAATTCAATCCTAGTTTCTCCTTTGACGTTTCTCAGTGCAGTACGATTTAAACCCATCTTTGGCACTAAAAACACTGCCAACAAACCCAAATTATCATACATAACAAATATTTCCCTTCATCAGCTGATGAGTTATGCTATCAACTGAACCCCAGTAGCCTTCGCCTCCCTCCTCCAGCATTATCATTTAATTAAATATGCTGAGAGTATGCAAAAAGAGATCCTACCAGGTCTCAATTCCTTTTCCTACTAATGATATCGCTGTTATCGGCCATAGACAGGTCTATGGATAAAATGAACCGCTGGATACAGCTGTGCTTAGCTGCCTTGAAGAAAGGTCACAGCTGATTAATGGTAATCACTGGTGGAGAAATTGGCAGCCGATGGTAATCTGCGTTCAGAAATAGTCGGCGGCATTTCGATTGGGAATACTGTCTAAGTCATCATCAAAATCATTCATGTACGTTTGAGGGAAAGGATGCAGCCAGGTACATCTGAATGTCAGTAGTGGAATCAACAGAATGTGAGTCATCATGAAGTGTTTAGGTACCTTTTATAGGTGCTACTTTATCGCACAGAACTGTATAGAATGGTTTAAACCTCCTCCATATGGTATTTGTAGCTGCTTTGGTCCAACAGAACAAAGGCCGCGCTTCATTCGGGTGTTTATTCAACATTTATTTCTCAGTCAATGACACACAGCAAGGAAATGCAGAATACTATAGAGGAAATGCATCTTTCAGTTATTCAAGGTCTCTTAGGCTGATGCCAGGAAATAGACAGGTTCCAGCGTGCTAGCATAACAACAGTTGCATTCAATACATATCCAGTAAAATAAAGAACTGCATCGCAATACACTAGTAAACACGTAAAGGAATATGAATGACAGCACGAACAATACACATCATTGAATGTTTTGCACAAAGCATTCATTTTTAACCTAACAGCGTTGTATAGCTATGTTTTTTTTTTTATTTTTTACATTTTTTTCAGTTCAGATAATTTTATAATTCCCTAACGGGCAATTCATCTGCAGTTTACTCACATGCATATAATAATAATAATAATAATAATAATAATCAGTAAAGGAACCATTATGACACATTATATATGTAAATCAGATGTTTAGCAACGAATAAGTAAAATTCAAGAAATAAATCAAAATCACTAATTTACTGTTATTATTATCCTGTCTTTTTATCTAAATTTTTAAACGATTAAAAAAAATATTAAAAACATATAAAACTTCACCACTGTCTCTGACGGAATACACTATTCTTTTATTTTTCAGTCTTGTTTCTTCAAAGCAAATCCCCGGTCGTCTTCCAAAGCCACACCTTGACATTATGTTTGCTTACTGATTACAATCTTATGGGATTATACCGCTGGCTGTTTTTTTTTTTTTTTTCTCGCTCTTATGTTTGATCAGATTATCAGGTGTACATTAGCATTATGTCATGTCTCCGTGTTTGCGTCTAACCTCCTAGTCCTTCATCTGCCCTCGTGATGCAAAATACAGAACTGGACGAATGAAGAGATTAGAAAAAGTAAGACGGCCTTACATACGTTCTCCTCTCATCCCCTGCAGCCGTGTTGTTAAACTTTGAGCAGTATTATTATCACCTAGCTGCAGTTTTACAATACTGGTAAATCCTTTCTGCACACTAAGCTTGTACAGTGGAGCAGTGCAGAGCTGCTGTTGTCGCTGTCCTTAATGAGTGTAGTAAATCTGCCAGGATACTCACAGATTCAGCAGGTTAAATCACAATAAGCCCTTTGTACATGGATTGACAAAGAGGCTTCCAGTGGCATGACCCGGCGATTGAACCAGGGTTATTATAGTGTGAAAAGGAAGACGAGCGAGGAAAAAGTCATTTAGTTTTCTGAAATGATAAATGAATAAATACTGCAAAGGACAGGGAACTGAAATCTAGTGGAAATGCAGGTTAAAAATCAGCTTCTGTCGAGTCGTCCCCCTCCATTTTCTTTGTGGTTGTCGTGAAATAATAGAATTTATACAAACTGAATTCAAACAATAGTCGTTTTTTTTGTTTCTTCATTTGACTTTTTTCCACTTTAAGTAAGTCAAAGGTTTCCTCTAAATACTTGAAAGCCAAAATTGTACAATTTAGTGAAAAAAATTACAATATTGGACAATATTGTGATTTTTTTTTTTTTTTTTTTTGTCGGAAATGGAGTCTATCTACTCAGTTATCAAGGAAAATACACAAATAATCACAGTAAATGTCAAATCTCTATTTGTGTAGAGTTTAATGGCTGGTGTTAAAGGAGCCAAACATTTATTTGTGCTTGTAAATTGTTTATTATAGATGCAACAATATGTAACATTAAATCAAAGTCAAGAAAATGAGTGCAATGAATTCTGAATAAATGATGGAATAGACAGTTACTTGTGGTTTGGTTGACACTTCAGAGCATTTTGGAAATATTTTAGAAAATATGCATGATTAAAATGTTTAAATATCAGAAACCTCTTATGTCCAGAACGGCTGTTTTTAGGAAACTGAAAAAACAATGTATATAGTTAAGAGATGTAGTTATAAGCTGTTTTCAACACTTTTCATGGGTTAAATATTTCTAAACCCATCAGGCCAACATGAAGACTAACCAATAGAATCGTTCTATGACCAAAAATGGACTTTTGAAGTTTCCACCCGACAGCGATGATATGCATGATGTAGATTTAATAGAAAAATAAACACTGACGCATTATAGGTGAGAAAGGAAACAAAATAAACCTTCAAGATGAACTAAAAATACACAGTTGCGTATTGTGATGATTATCGTTATTGCGATAATCACAATAACAAAACTATATTGCTATAATGATGACTAACAGTTTGTCACCAGCCCTGTATTCATCTGTATTTTGCATTAGTACCTGCTTCTGCTTAGGGTTGTCGGTACCAAAACATCCCCACATATTCACCAGACCTTCAATTACAGCCTTTTGTGATTATATAACTGCAGTAAGCGTCTCACTGTGGAGCTTTAACTCACTGTAAATAAAAAAAAAATACTCATTTCCACTACTAAACACCTAAAAATGCAGCTAAAATAACATACGCAATATCTAAAACCGTATTCAACTCAACAAAGTTCAACTCCGAATTGAACAACACCTGGTAAACTGTGCAGGCTGGTGGAAATATCAAAAACCTGAGACAAACTATGGTCGTATTTACTTCTCCTGAGGGTAGAACATCCTGCAGAGCCGTTTGTTTAGACCTGGAAAAGAAATGCCAATAGGAAGAAAGAAAGGAAGGAAGGAAGGGAGGGAGGGAGGGAGGGAGGGGACGTGAGGGAACAGCACATGGATGCAGAGGAGGCTCCTGCATGCAACTGTCCGCTGAACCGGCCTCACTAGGATGGAGAAGACATTTGATTTCTGCAGGAAACCGCCAACCCCAAACCCTTCTACTCTCTAGGACTATTGATTTTTCAAGCACACATACTGTTGGAATTTCCAGCCGGTGTGTGTGTGTGTGTGTGTGTTTATAGTGCGCGGCCGTGGAGTGATATCGCCGTCAGGGCCGAAGACTCACTAGGTGTTTGGTTATTAAATGGAGAATCTTATTTCCAAGCGACAGTTTAGTGTCACTGCAGGGGGAAACAGTTTATTTGAATTAATGGCGCTTTGTGTTGTTCTTTTCTCTCCTGCTGCATCCCCCCCCCCTGAAGCCCACAACAGCTGCTCTGACCCCCTTCATGCCCTTGTAACACCCACACACTCCAGACGAGTGTGTCAAAGCAGCCGCTGCACAGTGGGATTTTTTTTATTTTTCCTCTTTTGAAGGACATAGAGTTGTACAGTCTCTCTCTCTGCTCTCCATAATTGAGTAAATGTCCAACAAAAGCTTTGTCATCCATGGAGGTTTTAATGCTTTGGGTTTGAACACAGTATCTAACATTATAGAAAAGCAAGAAGAGGCGGATAAAAAAAAAAGGGCAGCTCTATCCTGGGATGCCCTCTGGAACCTGTGGAGGAGGTGGGGGAGAAGACTGGATGGATGAAGGGGGGGGGG
>JAPTYQ010000029.1:15957382-15975311 GCA_029814465.1 Ostorhinchus cyanosoma
GTTTCCCTCTGCCAGCACACCTGAAGGTCATTATCAGGCTTTTTTGGCAGTTTGGTGATAGGCTTATCATTTGAATCATGTGTGTTGGAAGAGGGAAACATCTAAAACATGCAGGATAGCGGCTCTCTAGGACCAGGATTGCAGACCATTGCTCTGTACAGTTGCTTGGCACTTGTCATACCTTGGACACACTGGGTGAGATAGATACTACATTTACACTGATCTGTATTATTATTTAAATAGAGTACCTGCAATGTGATTAGCATACAGCAGTTGTTCCAAGACAGCTGTTTTCCCAACTGCAGCCTGGCCACACACCACGACTTTACAGCTTTTGCCCATGATGATACCTTCCTCTTAGGCACAAAAATCTGCTGAAGAATCAGAGATAATACACAAAAGTCAAATTATGCCACTTTTTTTACAGAATCAGTACAGACCGTGGAACTGTATAATATGATTATTAATAATGGTGATGGTGGCAGACAGAAGGACCCTGTGCCAAAGGCTGTCTATCTTGAACATTGCATCAACATTTTCTTTGTGATGTCTCAATAACACACATTAAAGCCTGATCTAAACTGTGCCAGTGACCATCATCAGCTGCACTCCACTGTAACAAAGCAGAGGAGTTTGCTCAGTGGCAGGTTACTGACACAGAGCTGCTCAACAGACAGACTGCAGAGCTTCTTTATCCACAGAACTGTTGACCTCTTCCAGTTTCCCAAACAGGGATGGGGACGTGATGATGTCAGCCAGATGCTCTTCTGTGTTTCTGTTTTACTCAAAGTGCAACCTACACAAAGTCAAATTGAATAAGTCCTACTTTCACAGCATAAGGTCTTTACACTGAAGAATGATTTAACTACTCCTTAAAGACCTCAAATTATTCAGGTAATATGACATTGTGGTTCTTTTTACAAATTTAGTATAGTATATATATTTATATCAGTGTAAGGCAGTTACCTTGTAATGGCTACTTGTGAAACACATACAACTAAATCTGCATTGTGTTGTGTCTATGTAACAAGTGGTTATTCACATTTACTCAGAAATAGGTATTTGGTCTTTAATGTAGTTTATTTTACACAGAAATCAACGTGAAAACAAGGGTAGCATGATTTGCTTAACGAGGCATATAATAACCGTTGAGGACAATTTGGGTATTTGAATCTGCTTGCATTGTTAATGAAAATAGGCAGATTATTCATTCTGAAAGGTATTATTAACCTAAATACAAGAAGTTAACAACGTAATGACTTTCTTTTTGCATGTTTTTCGATTATCTTACACTGTCACTAAATCCAAAATACCACCATGTAACAGAGATTTAGTTTTTTTCTATTAGATAATCCCAAATCCAAATCTTTTACACTAGACTTTTAAACTGTAGATGGTATCACTGCAGAGTGCTGCTTTTGTGATACCATTCATTGCACAGTCCTGGAACAATACACAAAGAATGAACACTGATTCTGGTCTAATATTACATAAAACATGAATTTACCTGATAACGCTGAGGTGTTTACTGTTCTCATGAATTTAAGAAGTAGCTTAGCATTAGCTCGGGAGATATATGGAACCACGACAACACATATTAACTCTGTATTATGAAAGTGGCATCCAACATTTAAAACCTGTCTCTTGAACGTGCATAACATTTCTTGGTGACGTTTAAAACACACATACATGGTAGAGCACTGTTTTAGAAAATATTGCAAAGCAAACTGTCCACTTACCTTTTCTGACAAACTACTTCCTGTTTACAGAGTACGTAACAACCGGAAATCCGGTATGTGCGATGAGTGAATTCTACTTCCTGTCACTTGTATTTCTAAATAATGTAGGGCGGTTTCTCTGATTCGGAGACAGTAAACATAAATGTGGTCGATTTTAGGATTTTAAATATAAGTTTCGTTCTAGCCATTACATGTATGTCTTAGCTAACGTGCTAAAAGCAGCCAGCGGCAGCTAGCAGGCTATCGGCACTTCGCTAAATCAATCAGGCTGAGGAGAAATTTCAAAATAAATGTAGTTGTTTTAAAAACCTAAATGACTTTGGGCTTTTGACAAATCATTTGTTGTTTATCAAATTTATACTGCCACTATCTCTATTTGAATTTTATTGTTGCTTTATTTTATTTGCTATTTCTGTATCAGTTCATGGAGAAACATAACACCCATCATTCTGAGTACATACTCTATGGACAGTGTGACAATAAAGTTAAAGTGAACATGATGACGGAAATCTAGCCATCTCATCTCAAAAGAAAAAAAATTATTTAATTATATAGAATCAAGGGCACATTTTATTTTGAATACAGAAAAAACAGACTGCAGTATCAGGACCCGCCCCTTTTCGTTGACGGCAAAATGGCGACGGAGCACTGTGATGCTGTGAACATGGACCCTGACATGGAAATGCTCAGTGACGAAGAACTGGAAAGGTATTGCGAATTATAGCGTTGTTGTCAGCAGAAAACATGTATAGATAGCGACGTGTCTGACTGATAGCTGTGATTAAAACGCTCGTCGTGTCAGTTTTGTCGCATGGTGTCGCACAATGCACGCCAACTAGCGCGCTACCGTTAACTGTTTAGCTAAATTTGGCCCCGGATTGCGTTAGCTCAGTTGTACCCCTCTTACCTAACTACCTCCGGTACTTCATCTCTATGTAACAGTTAAGCACGCTATATTGAGTTGATAACCATCGAGGATAATGGATATCACGCCCAAAAGAATGAATTTTAAGTGTGTAATGTCATATTCTTCGTGAAGTACTGGCGTAGCTCCCTAAGCACCTATCACTCAAACTGCGTTGGGGAGGTAAAACATGAAAGACTTCCAAAAAAAGTAATGGCAGTTGCCCACAGCGTGGTGTCATATGTTCCTGGCTCTGCTCTGACTGTCAGCTTCACAAAATAGCAACATGTTTGATAGGAGTAGACACTTATGCCCTGCTGGTTTGGCTCTTTCTATGTTTAGCTAACGGTGGCCTGGAAGCTCTGATGTACTCTGTCATTCACAGTTTTGGACATGCATACTTATTGTGATGGTCACAGCATTATAGTTAATTATAGTTACAGCAATTTGACGTTGACAGACACAAGTTGAGCACCCACCTGTGATCTGAAAAAGAGAACTTGTCAGCAGACTATTGCAGATATGCTGTCTCTATAGTGACTCATCTCAGACTTTCCTAAAACATCTTTAACCTTTTTTATGTGTGTTTTTGCCATCTGTTTCGTAGGGAGGCAGAGGGTTTCAAAGAGCAAGGCAATGCCTTTTATATTAAGAAGGATTATGCCGAGGCATTCAACTACTACACCAAGGCCATAGGTAAATATGGTAGTATCATAAGCACTGCTGGTAATCAGTGGGATGGTGGTCTTTTTCTGGACAGACCCTCTTGCTATACCAATTACTTGTGTTTTTGTGCAGACATGTGCCCGAAGAATGCAAGTTACTATGGTAACCGAGCAGCAACACTAATGATGTTGTGTCGATACAGAGAGGCTTTAGAGGATTCCCAGCAAGCAGTACGACTAGACAACAGTTTTACAAAGGTATGTTGTAAGATGTAATACATTTTTGCAACTGACAACATAATTACCAGTAAAGAGGCAGAGTTACATCTAGCAACTAAGATAATAGCAAAGTATGCTCTACCATATAGCAGAGCTGGTTACTGGGTCACCTTGGAATCACACATGCAGTGCACATTGAGATTTGGGTTGAAACCTTACTTATTTGTCAAGAAGTATAAGCTCACAATTCAAGTACCCAATTCAGATTTATTTTAAAAAGTACGTCTATACTAGATAAACTTCAGTTTCCGAGTGCATTTCTCCCACAGGGCCATCTGCGAGAGGGCAAGTGCCACCTGTCCCTTGGCAATGCTATGGCTGCCAGTCGATGTTTCCAGAGGGTTTTGGAGATGGAGTCTGACAACAGCCAGGCACAGCAGGAGGTGAGCTGGCTTTCTGATTCTGATTTGACAACTTTCACATGATTATCCACTATCAGTTAAGCTTTGGCCAAGCTAGTTCAAATAAAGTGCAAAAGTCTGATACTGAGCGGTTTAAGAGGAGATTAACCAGCGTTAGTGTTAACTCCCTTTGAGAAACCTAGTAAACAACTTTTAGCTTATTCAATGACAAACTGCTGCTTGCATTGACCTCATTTTGTAAGTACTATGTGTGACACAAAAGGGAGGACAGCAGTAGCTGTAAAGCAGTGTGTTACTAGTTTAGGTCTTTAACATTATAACTGATCATAAAATCCTTTCTCAGTTGAAGAATGCAGAGTCCATCCTTGAATATGAGAGAATGGCAGAGATTGGATTTGAGAAACGAGACTTCAGAATGGTAAATGGCTGTTTTGTATTCATTTGACTGTTTTTTCACCAATAACTGCAGTGTCATGTAATAGATACTTCAACTGGATTGTTTTTAGGTTGTCTTTTGCATGGATCGTGCCTTGGAGTCTGCCACAGCCTGTCACAGATTTAAGATCCTAAAGGCAGAATGTTTAGCTCTGCTGGGACGCTACCCTGAGGCTCAGTCAGTAGCCAGGTAAGTTGGTGAATAAACTTTTACATTCATCATTTATCTATACTAAAGCCAATTGGCCTTTGTGTGCGTGTATGTGTGTCTCAGGAGTCAGACAAAATCCTGAAAGAGTTGACTGCTGCAGTTTGGCATACTGATGTATTTTTGGTCAAGGAACAGACTAGCAAAAACTGCAAGTTGATAGGACCAGTATTTTGGGTGATTTGGAATACAATAGCCTTACAATCATGTTGCTTTACCCAGAATGCTTTGGCGGTGACTACTGGACAAATGTGGTACAGCATGCACGAATACACAACAGCATAAAAACTACCACATCTAGAACCTGTGGATCCCCATGGGTAAACGTGCCAGTTGTATATCATTGGAATATAACAGTAAAGGGTCTGCAGAATAGGACTGTGGGGTGTTCAAGTGTTAATTAATGAACTTAATACAGCTGCTATGTTTGGTTATGTATGTGTTTAATTATTTGTTGCCATACAGTGACATTCTGCGAATGGACTCCACTAATGCGGATGCACTGTACGTGCGTGGTCTATGTCTGTACTATGAGGACTGCATTGACAAGGCTGTCCAGTTCTTTGTCCAGGCCCTGCGTATGGCTCCTGACCACGACAAGGCTCGGCTTGCATGCAGAGTGAGTAATGAATGTTATTTATCTATTTGTTACCTTTTTTATATATATATTATGGCAACAGTTTTGCTCATTGCTAAACAGTAGCAGCACTCATCTGTACACTTTAAGCTCAACTACTATTGCACACACAAATGGAACTAACATAGCTCAGACTAACTCTAAAAGTTGTTTTCTATTAATTTCTGTGAATTCTTTCCCCAGAATGCCAAAGCACTGAAAGCCAAGAAGGAAGAGGGGAACAAGTCATTTAAGGAGGGAAACTTTGAGGCAGCCTATGAGTTATACTCTGAAGCTCTAACAATAGACCCCAATAACATCAAGACTAATGCCAAGCTGTACTGTAATAGAGCCACTGTTGGATCTAAGGTGAGTAATTTTTACAAAACAGATCTTGTATATTATTTTGTGTTAAGCTCTGGGAGTGTATAATGAAATTGCTTGTCCATTACTGTTCTCTTCACTGAGACAAGTAAGCATATTAACTTACAGTCAAATGCCTTTTAAATGCTTACTGTCATCTTTCATCATACTTTCATTACATTTACATTATTACAATGTACGATTCCAATGAATTCATTCCAGGAGAGGCTGTTTAACTGTGGATCATTCCCTGTGTGATTCATAGCATGGAAACGCACAGTTACTCATTCCCGTTTAGGGAATTCGGTAGCAAACGCACAGATTCTGCAGAGTTCTCTGTCTCTTTTTTAGTTTTGGCATTCTTGCCATGTTATATTTTCCCTTGTCTGATGAACAAAATTAGGCCACTACGTCGCCTCTTTTGCTATCTGCACTGTTATACTTTTTTCTTTTTTTCTTTGAAAGCTGAAGAAACTAGAACAGGCCATCGAAGACTGCACGAAGGCCATTAAACTGGATGAGACCTACATCAAGGCCTATTTACGGAGAGCACAGTGGTATGCCCGGGTCCTCTAACTTCACTAATAATAGAATGATAAATGTAAAAGATTCGAAGGATTTGTGTTCAGGTAGCAGGTATCAAAATATAGAAAAGATTCATTATAATGTACACAGATGTTGTAAGTGGTTAATGAAACACTTGTTCACTCTGCTGCAGTTACATGGACACAGAACAATACGAGGAGGCAGTTCGAGACTATGAGAAGGTTTATCAGACAGAGAAGACAAAAGGTGAGAATGGACTGGAGTTGCTGAGCTGTCAGCAGATGCTTACTCCTCCCTGTGTTTCATTTCACTGTTAACATCACATAGTGACCTGATTTCACTGCTGTTACATCGCCACATTGCAGCATATATCAGGTATCCCTGTAGCTTCTCAAATGCACTCATGCTTTTTGTCCTTTGCTGTAGAACACAAGCACCTCCTGAAGAATGCTCAGCTGGAGTTAAAGAAAAGCAAACGGAAAGATTACTACAAAGTGCTCGGGGTGGATAAGAACGCCACAGAAGATGAAATCAAGAAAGCTTACCGCAAAAGGGCCCTTTTACATCACCCAGGTACCTTAAATTACTGTTCTTTAAGTTGCGTATCACTATGTGAAGTCATGCCTCAGCACAAATAATTTTTCTTCTCACTTTCCCTTTTAGATCGTCACAGTGGAGCTAGTCCTGAAGTTCAGAAGGAAGAGGAGAAGAAGTTTAAGGAAGTGGGCGAGGCTTTCAGCGTCCTCTCAGACCCAAAGAAGAAGTCTCGCTACGACAGCGGACAGGATCTAGAGGATGACGGCATGAACATGGGAGGTTAGCATCTGGGCGGGCCTCAGGGTGGTAGTGTAGCTCCCAAGGTGAACAGAGGCCGCAGGAGCCATGTTTATGCTGATGAGCCACATTGTGAGGTCAGACGGTACATCCTGACTGCACGGTTTATCATGAGGCTCAGCACTGATGCTGAAGAAACAGATTTCTCTGCCCATCTGGAGAGAAATGAAACTCTATCGGCCCCAATAGAATGATTGAAAGGTTTATTTAAGGACGTAGAAAAAGCATAAAACTACCAACAAAGCAAATATAGAAGACAACAAACGCAAAAAAGGAATTTATACTATTATACAAAAGAATTTTATGATCATTCATACATCCAAAAATGAGTCAGAAGAACTAAACACTTAATAAATAATTAATTTATTCAATTATTGTTGATTTAATTTCATAATTTGATCCCGCCCCTTTCCCTAAATCATGTATTACAGTATTCTAAAGCACATAGATAATCATAGCCTCACCAAAACAATGATCATCCCATCAGAGGACGAAGGGGGGGGGCAGTAAAAATTAAACAAAATGTACTGATATTCAAACATTTTCATCCCCATATCTCTCCACAAAAATCATCTCTTTATACCTCTGTCTAAATTGAAATACATAAATAATATTTTCCCTTTAGAGGTGAGCATTTTGAAAGTGGGTGTTCATTGGATTTGTTTCATCTCTACGTTTGTTTCCACATGCTGTAGGTGTAAAATTGTTATTTAAAAATATAGTTTTAACATCAGGTAATGACAAAAAAAACCATCATGTTTCTACCTTTGTCTCTTTTTTTTTCCGTCACTACTAGACTTTGATGCCAACAACATTTTCAAGGCGTTCTTTGGAGGCCCAGGTGGATTTAGTTTTGAAGGTAAGTTTCATATTGCAGTTACAAAAAAAGACAATTTAAATTTTCCTCCCTCCAAAAAAATCTAATTTATTTCAGTGATTGACTTTTTTTTTTTTTTTTTTAACAGCGTCTGGACCAGGAAATTTCTTCTTCCAGTTTGGTTAATTGTTGGATTCTTCTCCGTAAACCGTTAAAACATCAGGACTCTTCAACAATGTCAACCCCCCCGACCCACTATCTGTATTTAATGACTGACCGAGTACGAGTCAGATTCTTGTCTATGCCATTGACTGAATGAATGCAACCCAATGACCACACGCAGCAAATGATTTAACGCCCGTTTAGCAAGAACACGCAGAGTCGATACTGTTACTGGTTTTGGATTAGGTTCTCTTCTCTCAGAATGAAACAAACTTGAACGTCAAATCCTGGCTCGCTACACTGATCCAACTCTTCTTAGATTTGTGTGAAAGGAAAGGAGAGATTGTGCAGCTATTGTGTCAGAGCGTTTTAGGGATCCACGCAGGAAGTTACATCCCGGTAAGTTACATCTCGAGATGAAACTGAGCAATGATCAAGCTATTCCCTGGCTCTTGTCAACTTACTGCTGAAGTGGTATGCATGAAAGTTACTACCTTGCTTAATGATTTCTGAAGGAAGTCACTGAGCAAGTGGCCCCTCCCCCTCTTTGAAGAATCCGTCAGGCACACTGTCTGACGGTTGGCTGCTACAAATTCGCACTGATAATGCCTCCTTGTCATAAGCCAATAGGAGAACTTGAACATTTTTTAAATTCACAAACAGCTGGAGCTAGACTTATCCATAGAGAACAGCCGAAGCACACCACAGAAGGTTGCCGCGGCGACGCTGCAGCGGCTCCGTCGCCAGCAGTCGCCCTTCCTCTCGTTGTCACAGGTTTTATGTTTGATGTTGCCATTCACAGATTGCTGCATTGTACATTTTACTGGAATGTAAAGTGTTGATTTGTGATGATAGTTCATTATGTTTCCATTTTTTTTTTATTTTGATATGTATATTTATTGTAAATTTGCTGTCTGATAGAACATCAATGTAAAATGAGGACGCTCTCCTGCTATGAAGGGTTTAAACCGAAGCACCGATAACCAACACGTGTTTGACACAAAATCAGGAAGATGTTCGTTTAGTCTTCTTGAAAATATTCACAGACAGAAGAGTACGCACTACAGGTAGGGATAGATTTTGTGTTTAAGGAATTTGGGCCCTGTATAAGAATCAAAACTTGGTATTGTTTAATTACTTCCTGATGATTGTGTTCTTTTTTTTTTTTGGTGCACCTCAGTAAAATCCAGGAAAGCGTCCTCATCTTTTGCTCAGTTTTTGCTCTTACGGTGAAACCATCCTCTCTTTAACCTTATGAAGTACCAGCCATGTCAATAAAGTTGGCTTCCTCTGGGTTTCCCCTAAAATGTTTCTTTTATTTTAGTAGAAAATCAACATCACTGCTAATCAGCGGGAGAATGTAATGAAGTTTGGAAGCTTGAGCTCAGTCACTGTTACAACTTGAGCAAAGTAATGTACTTTTCACTCTACACTTTGTTACATAAAAAAAAAATACATCATGCAGTACCAAAGTAGTAAAGAAAGTATCTAAAATTGCCTCTGTGTTGAGTTACATTAAAATATTCTTACATGGTTTTAGAAATAACAGAAAAATGATACATGAGTACTTTAATTGTTTATATTATAAGGTACATTTTTACTTCCGCATCTTTACACAATAATTTTCTTTAACTTGCATTGGAGTATTTCTATTTTGTGATGCAGTATCTAAATATTTATGAAATTTCAGAAATGTGTCAAGTATTTCTAGGTAGTATTAGTTATGTAAAGTGTAGCAACTGTTTATGAAGAGAATTACAAATAAACCAATTAACTCCTATATACAGGCAACTGTCTATTTTTTAGGAAAATTTGTCACTTTTTTATACTAAAATTAACCAAAATAATTAGGGTAATCAAACAAGTCCAGACTAAAGCTAATATATAACTAGTCAAAACACAATAAATCGATCTTCCCTGTTCAAATATTACACAAACAGCAAATATCAGTGTCATTTTGCTCTGGTTGTAGTACAGAAGTTGAACACGTGAGGGCGCTGCTTCCACAGATTTCCGGTTTGTTTGGGGCGGTTGCTAGGATACCAGTTGAAGCGGTGTAACAGTGTACGTGGATGTCCCATGTCCTCACCAAATGAAAACGTCTTTTTTTTCCAGTGTGTTGTTGAGCCTTTAATGTAGGAATTTGACCAGAAATGTCAGACACAAGTTTGGGCGCCGAAGGTCAGCAGGTCAAAGGTGTGTTCTGCAGTTTACAGGCGGACGGAGACTGGCTGTTCATCAAAGGGGAGTATAAGAAGGCCATAGAGAGCTACACAAAGGTAGGCCAAGACTGTAAAGACACCACCAGAGCTGAAACTGAACCACAAAGAACAAAAGCACAACAAAAACTGAATGTAATCTTTAGAATCTTGTTGGGATCTACATGTAAAATGACAATATCCAGGTCTATCAGTATAATCCTAATAATACGGAAGAGGATTAGGACCACTGGAGGAAAAAAAAGGTTCAATATATTATTATTATGAGAAGAAAGAATTCTGCCTATGATCTCAGAATTCTGACTTTAATCTTAGAATTCTTATGTCAGAATTCTACCTTTGATTTTAGAATTCTGCCTTTAATCTCAGAATTTTACCTTTAATCTCAGAATTCTAACTTTAATCTCAGAATTCTAATTTTAATCTCAAAATTGTATCTTTAATCTCAGAATTCTGTCTTTAATCTCAAAATTTTGTCTTTAATCTCAGAATTCTGTCTTTAATCTCAAAATTTTGTCTTTAATCTCAGAATTTTACCTTTAATCTCAGAATTCTAACTTTAATCTCAGAATTCTAACTTCTTTTTTTAGAATTCTACCTTGGATCTCAGAATTCTGCCTTTAATCTCAGAATTGTACCTTTATTCTCAAAATTCTGACTTGTTTCTCAAAATTCTGCCTTTAAACTCAGAATTTTACCTTCTTTTCTTAGAATTCTGCCTTTAATCTCAGAATTCTGACTTTTGTCTCTCAGAATAATCATAACAATACAAAATATTGGACCTTTTTTTTTTTTCCTAGTGGCCCTAATCCTCTTCCATATAATAAAGAATGTGGGGATTGCTCTTTTTTATTTTTTGTATTTTTTATTGTTTGTTTTTGACTAGGCACTGAGTTTAAAGCCTGATGACAGGAGCTGCTATGTTGGTCGATCCAAATGTTACCTGAAACTGGGTCTGTCTGAAAATGCTTTAAAAGATGCAGAGGCTTCACTCAAAGAGGACAAGACATATTTTGAGGTAAAGTTAACTGACATTATCATTATTACATTATCTGTCTGTCTGTAGTAAGGAATGAGTCTGCTTTACTAACCAGTATTTTCAATTTAAATGCACAGTTTACCCCTTAATTTAAGTCTTACATGCTCCTTATTGTATGTATATTTCTAGTTTCTGCTCAATATACTTAACAGATCAGATGAACAATCTATTTTTTTTTTTTTATTTGAAATGTTAGTAAGCATACCATGACATGTAAACAATGCAAAAATTTAATTAATGTACATCAGGAATATACAAGTTTGAACAAGTGATTCCAGGCACAACAAACCCCGCCCCTTGCACGTGTTGTAGTTTATTTTGGCATCAGTCCAGCTGATGTCATCGTGTCTATGCATGTGCTGATGTCAGCATATCAACTGCCTCTATATATGTGCCAAGGTTGAAGTAAATAGAAACAATTAATTTTTTTTATAGACATTTGAAATTGCGCCCATTATAAGTAAATAGGATGATTTATATATATATATTTTTAATTCATATAAGATTTTAACTTTGGCCTATTTTTCCCAAAGTGTAACCACATCTATTCTGGGTCAATGGCAGTCTATAAACCCAATTTGGTATAAATTTAACCAATAATTTTGTTGCAACAGATGTGAAATTTCACCAATTATATATAAATGGGGGAAAAAAAGATAAAAAAAAATCATTTAAAAAATTCAACTTTGACCTACATTTCCGAAAATGTAATGAAATCTATTCTGGGTCACTGGTAATCTATTAACCCAATTTGGTATGAATTCAACCAATAGTTTTGCTGCTAGAGTGTTAAAGCAAACCAAAATAATAGCTTTTGCCTCCCATTCAGGGGTGAAAAAAAAGGTCAAATATGAACTATACCTTATTTGAACCAGACATATATGATGACCGCAAATCAACAACTGTAGTTATTTTCAAATTTGAGGCATTTTATGACGCATTTCCATTTTATTCAGCTTTTCCATCAACTCTGCTAACATCTCAGGGGCAAATATCACACATTTTGTCTGACAGCTTTTATTTACTTTCCAGATTATAACGTTTTTCTCTCCCTTCCTGTCTTTTGATTGAATTTCTGCAAAAGTGTCGATTTTAAACACATGATCAACTCAATGATGACTTGTTTCTTTATAGGCTGAGAAAAATCATATACATATTAAAACAAATGAATATTTGTAAAATCCTTCTATGATTTTATAGAACATGATGCATTATTGTACATTCAATTATTCAACTGCATATGATATCCTTCAAATGGGCTCAAATATATAGTAATAAAACACTGACAGGGAACAATTCTAGAGGTTAAATAAAAGGAAAAAGGTAACTCATTTATTATTCTTGTCAGAAAATTTTGTCTGCATTTTACCCATTCTAATACACACAGTACCTAGCATTAAAATTCCTTATTTCAGTGCACAAATACTACTTTTATTATTCATCCTTAAATCATTCAGAGGTTTTACTCTCCTTTTGTGCACACCATCACTCCAATCAACATACATGATAGCCTGAGTTCATCATGTTTCCTTTTCTTTAGGGTCTGTACCAGAAAGCAGAGACATTATACTACATGGGGGAGTTTGAGTTCGCGCTGGTCTTTTACCACAGAGGGAGAAAGCTTCGCCCACAAATACAGGAGTTCAGGCTGGGAATCCAAAAAGCCCAGGAGGCCATAGAAGTCGCTGTTGGGAGTAAGTCCATCAGTTGTATACTTGAGATTAAAAACACACATGATGGAATTTCCAGAAAATTATTTGCTCAGATGCCTAGTTTGTATATGTTGCTCATGAGATAAAATTCAGTTAACAGCTGTATTTTTTTCCATTCCTGATGCATGCAATGTCAGCGTTTGGACGAATCCCTTAATATTGTACAGATTCACTCTTGATTAGTAAATTTAGGTGTGGTAAATAGTATAATATAAAGGCAGAAATGCTCAAAATGCAACAAAGAGAACGTGGCATTGGCATGTTACACACAGGTCTGAGCTGTGGTGAAGTCGCTCGCCATCTGCTCTGTTATCGCAGTCCAATCAGTCGTCTGAGTGATCGGATCCTCAGGACAGGATCATCAGACTCAGTTCCATGTGTCGTCTTCTGCACTGTTTGTTTGGAAGTCAGAGGTGGACGCACCCGATATTGACACTTTCAGTTTCTGAGGACCTGTTTTCAGTGACTGAATAAACCTGTTAAGTTGATCACAGTTTGTCCTCAGTTTATTCTCTAATGACCAGTGCTTCCCTCTTTAATATGAAGGGAACCCCAAACCAATTCATTTAATAGATCTAAATATACATATAATTCTGACCCCTGTGTTTTTTTTAATGGCGTTAAGTGTATTTTATGGCTGCAAAAAAATATAAAAAGAAAATCTGAGCCTTTTTTTTTTTTTTTTGGAATAATGTAGGTCCTTCTTCTGTAAAACTGGAGATTAAAGGAGACCTATCCTTTCTCCAAAAAGATGTTGAGGTGAGTCTCTTTCCATAAAGGTTGTATAAGAGTTAAAGCAAGGATTCATTAGATTTTTTTTTTTTATTTTTTTGTTAATCAGGTTTAATTTGAATCCTCTTTAAACTCAGCTTATGTTTAAGAATACAAAAAAATGATTAAATGTTATCAGTTCACCGGCTAATCCAAACTAAGTCTATAGTATAAATTTGGAATTCTGTACTTTTTTTTTCAGTATAATTTTGTGTTTTTCTTTTTGCGCTTTAAGAATCTGCTGCTGAACACAACAGAGCTGCTAAACTGACTTTCATTTTCCTGTAACAGTGACAATAAAGATCTGTTCTATTCAAAGTTACCGTCATTACACATTCTTGTATTTTATTAAAATTGTCTTCCTTCTCTTATTCTTTCTGCCTGGTAAAAAAAAAAAAGGCACAACCAATTACTGCTATTGAACGTCTGACGAAAGAGAAGAAACAGCAGACACCAAAGATCCCTAAGAGCGAGAGGATGACCAAACAGATGCTGGGAGCATTTTATAATGATAAGAAGTATCTAGAGAGTCTTTTAAAAAACAAAGGTAGGACTTCATCTTAGTTTTTCTTTTAGTTTTGTGTCTTTATGTTCATCACTCTGCAATTTTATTTTTTTCCATCAGTGTCCAGTGTTACTTTTGTTTTTAACCCTTTAACCCCTGACACATTATTCCAGGTAAACGTGCTGCTGTGAAGAAGTGTCATAAAAGCTACTCTGAGCACGTGCTTGTGTTCCTTTTCTTCTGTGGTTTTGTTTTACTGTGTGTTTAAGTGTCAAAACAGGTGGAATAACAGAAAAAGACAAAGAGAGGAATTGAAGTTTGACAGGTTTTTTTTTTTTTGTAAATTTTTCCCATTGAGCAAATACTTGAATATTTAAATTAAATCATATATTGAGAACAAGCACCACAGACACAAAGGGTTAATGTTTATTTAAAACTAATTATTAACCCATAAAGACCCAGGTACTTTTAAAAGGATTTTTTTCTCTGTATTTAACCATTCTTTAGTAATTTATCACCATTTATTTTAAAATTATCCTCTTTAGTTTATAGGTTTTTTTATGTGTAAATCATGAGTTTTCTTACATTCAATTCACTCATCATGTAGATGTTCATTAAAACTCATATTAAAGTTGAACGTTATATCAAAATCAGAGAAAACTGAACAAAAAGTGGCTTTTTCAGCAACGATATCAATAAGTGAACATAAATCCAGTGTGTCCATCCACTGTCATTTACTGCTGAATCAATGTTGTAGAAGATGACAGTGTTTCCACGTTCACTACGGAGCCTCTGAACGTCCAAATGAGTCATATCTGATGTCCATGAATAGACGACAAACTGTATTTTACACCAATTATTTACATGGACTCGTAGGATTCGTGGTTCAGAGGTTATTAAACACTTTAGACCAGTAGATGGTTTTAGTTGTCGGTGGCTCATTGGGTCTTTACGGGTTAAAACTAATGATTAAATCTGCTCCACAATGATCTGCAGAACTGGTAAAAGGGAGGACAAAGAACGGGGAAAAGCTTCAGGATTCCCTCCAGGGTGGCCTCTCTTACCTGGACTCCTGCACTGAGTTATGGAACCAGGAGAATCCCATCGATTTACAGGGAAAGAACCAAAACCAGAACAAACCCCATCACACTGCAGCCCCTGAACCTGCTCAGTTTCTCCTGAAGGGCCTGGATGAAATCGACGCAGGTTAAAGAAGTATTCATGCAGAACGTGTGGACCGTTTCTTTTTTTTTTTTTTCTTTTTGGTGCATATTTCACCTTTTTTCATTTCAGAGTTGATGTCCGGAAACGCAGAGGGCAGTCTAAAGAAAGCAGAAGAGGTCATGAAAACTGTGCAGACGTGGTCAAAGAAAGAGGTGCCCAATAAACGGGAGATGTTGGGGACCCTGCACAGCTGTATCGGCAACGCCCTGATTGAACTGGGAGATATGAACAAAGCCCTGGACCATCATCAGAAAGATCTGGAGTTGGCTAAGCAGTGGTGAGAATCTGAGCAAAAAAACACGCAAAAGAGGTCAAAGCATAAAATGTACACTAACGTCTCTGATCAACAGTAAACTTCCAGACGCAATGTCAAGGGCTTTAGACAACATCGGGCGAGTCTACGCACAGACCGCTCAGTTTGCACAAGCCATCGAGTTGTAAGTAAACACACAATCATCCCACACATTTACATAATATGACATACATGTGCCGTTCTCCAAAAAACACCTTACCTGTTGTAAAGTGATCACACCCATGTTTCAGTGACCAGTATTTCCAGTGGTTATGCATCATTTAGTTTATCAGCAGTGTTGGATGAAGTATTCAGATCGGTCACCTGATTAAAAGTACTAATGACACACAATATAAGTAAAAGTTCCATTTGAAACCTTGCTTACAAGTTTGGAAACATTTAGTCTTGTACATTTTTTCCTTTGCAACAAACTATTTTTTTTTTTACCTAGGTCAGGGGTCAGCAACCCTGGTTCTCGAGAGCCACTAGCCTGCATGTTTTAGATGTATCCCACTTTGAACACACCTGATTAAAAACGATAAGCCCATCATCAAGCTCTGCAGAAGCCTGATAATGTCCATCAGGTGTGCTGGAAGAGGGAAGCATCTAAAACATGCAGGATAGTAGCTGTGGAGAACAAGGGTTACTGACCCCTGACCTGGGTTATACAAGCTGCTCTGCTTTGTGCATTTTCCAGCTAATCATTACAAAATTCACAATTAATACATTTGGAGACACGTTTTTTTTATTTAACAGGGAGACTTAAAAGTGCAGTATTTACCTGTTAGATGTAGAACAGTAGAAAAAAATGGAAAACTTGAAGTACAAGTGCTTCATTTTTGTATGATGCATAGTTCTTACATTCTACCTCTGTTCATTGGTGGTGTTGAATTTATTCCATTTTCTTCCTCCCTTCAGCTGGGAAAAGAAGATCCCCTTAGTCCGTGGTGGTTTGGAGAAGACATGGTTGTTCCATGAGATCGGCTGGTGTTACTTGGAGCTTAATCGCCACGAAGAAGCCAGAGAATATGGAGTCCGTTCAGCCGCCACAGCCGATGAAATAGCAGATGAGAAATGGCAGATCAATTCAAATGTTTTAGTGGCACAATCAGAATGTAATTTGACTTTTCATGACTTAATATTACTTGTGTTTACATACTAGCTCGCTGTGGCTTGTCATCTTGTTTGGGTGATACTGAAAGTTAATCTCTTTCTGTTTCATTTTAGTGAAACTTGGAAACTATGAGTCGTCTGTTTCCTACTTTGAGAAAGCTTTGACTCATGCCAAACAGCAAAACGATGACTCTGCCGTAAATGCCATTCAGAAGGTGTGCTCTCTGTTACTCTTTCCCTGCGTTTCTATGGAATTCAGTGTCATTTTAGCTGTTTTTAATTCATCGTTTCTACTTTTTAGGCTCTTGACGAAGCAAGACAATACCTAACACAAGGATGATGTTTCTAGTCAAAGCCTTTGAGTCTTCACAGCACCAGTTGAGGAGAAGACCTACAGAAAACCATGGAAAAAAAGACGTTCTAGGTCAAAACTGTCTGATATGTTGGGCTGCTAATGTCCTGATACTGTGTGGACACATACTATATACATGGTGTGTTTGTGAAGACACTGACTGATAAGGCCTGAAAAAAGGAACAAACTCATAAAAATGTCTGAATGTATCTTAATTAGTTTCACAACAGATGCTGCAGAGACAAGTGCATTGTACAAAATAAACTGCTCTCTGGAGAATAAAAATGAAACAAAGGAGAAGTCCTCTGCATTTCTGGGATTTGTACTGCTCTAAAAAAAGACCAGGGGAACTGCATCATCTAATTTCATCTCTATTGGTTAGGCTATTTAATATCTATTATGCAAAAATGATCGACACATAACATACAAAACATGTCCAAATTACTTCTCCCACCCTTTGCAATAATAGCCAAACATGAAACTGAAGAACTTTACCCTTTGCTTATTTAAGAATTTCCAGTGTAGATGTGTATGTGCTGCAAGGTACTTCCCCAACTCGTATCTCTATAACTTCTGCTGTCAGGCACACAGGCTGTGATTTGCATACAGCTGACTTCTTCCTACAGGGTTTACACTATTATTTGTACAGTTGTGTCTCAATAAAATCAATAGAATAACAATTTATGTATTTTTAACCTTTCCTTTCCTTTCCTTTCCTTTCCTTTCCTTTCCTTTCCTTTCCTTTCCTTTCCTTCACTTTCAATTTAGTGGG
>JAPTYQ010000029.1:15979454-15989665 GCA_029814465.1 Ostorhinchus cyanosoma
GTATATTCTAATGGCATATTTTGTCCCTTTAAGGTACATGGTGGTGTCGAGTTGGACCTGAAGCCAGACATGGACACTGAGATGAGTGGTGAGCTTTTACAGACTGCACTGCAAGAGGAGGTTGCAATGGAAAAAGAGGTGGCGTCAAAGCTGGAGACACAAGAGGAAGTCGCAGAGCCTGAGAAGCCACCAGCTGCTGATGAAGAGGCTGACCAGGTGGCATTGAACGGCCACACAGAAACCCAGTGTGTTGTGCAAGAGCAGGTTGTAATACAAACGGTGATGGTGTCTGAAGAAACTATGGAAATAAAGACAGAGGACGCCTTGCCCAAAGATGAATCTGAAATGGTGACTGGGTCTGATGCAGTGCCACCACCAGAACCAGATGAGTCATCTGAAAAGCTCTCTGACTCAGATGCAGCTTTGGGCAAAGAACCAGAAAGCGCCCAGCCTGTGCCAGAGAACAAACCAGAACCCGTGGCTATGCAAACGCCTCTGGCAGAGAGCGCTCCTGTACCGAAGCCAGACAAGCCGGCAGAAACAGTTCCAGAAGCTGCACAATCAGAGGGAACATTACCTGAACTGGCCACGCTGCAGCAGCCAGTCGACACACAAGCACCCAGTCAAGAAGAGAACCTGACTGGACAGGAGGAGGCCATGGAGAAACTGAAGATTGATACCGAGGCAGAAGACAAACAGACGACACAGAAAGTCACAGTGGAGCCAACAAAGAAAGAGGAAGAAAAACAAACAGAAGCTGGGATGTTGAAGGAGACGGCACAGAAAGAGGCTGAAGTTGTAAAACCTGCAGAAGATGTGAAAGAAGGAAAACCTGAAACGTCTCCTGCTGAAGCAGGGGCTGAAGGTGTTAAGTCTGAGCAGAATGACACTGAATCTAATAAGGAAGAAGAAGTTGTCCCGTCACCTGGCTCTCTATCTTTTGCCCTCCTGGAACACACTCTCACCAAAGAAACCCTGCGAACCTCTGCTACTCTCATCATCCTCAGAGGCCTCCCTGGAAGTGGAAAAAGCCACTTGGCCCATGCCATAGCAGACATCCATAAAGAGCACTGCACTGTCATCTGTGCCGACGACCACGGCGTGAAGCCAGAGAATCCCGAATCATCCGCAGACGGGTACAAGGCTCTGGACGAGGCTGTGCTGGCCTGCTGCAAGAGCAGCATGTCTTCCTCTGGGCTCATCGTGGTGGACGACACCAACCACACCCAGGATCGACTGGCCCGGCTGGGGGAGATCGCCCTGGAGCACAATCGTGTTCCCATGTTCCTGGAGCCACGCACCAATTGGAGCAGAGATGCAGCAAAGCTCAGCAACAAGTCCAAACGTAAACTGAAGGAAGCCCAGATCCATGCCATGAAGGTCCCCCTGGAGGAGATGACCCTTCCTCTGTATTTTGGCTGGTTTCTTGTCTCTGCTGTCCAAGACAATGTCAGGTGCACAGCCATGGACTTCCTGAAAACACTGGACACCCTGGAGGTCTTCAAGAAGCACCTCAATGAGTGTAAGTGGTGCCAGATGCAAATGTTAAAGCATTATGGTACAGAAAATGCAACTATAACTTTAAGAATTTCAGAGGATTTGATGGACTGTCTTCCTTGTTGAGAATCACTTTAGTAATCATTAATTGTAGTTGGCTGAAAAAACATCACACAAGAATCCACATGATGGGATTTCTGAGTCACAGCAAAGTATCTTACAAATGAAATTACTGTACATTTGGCAATGCTAATTAATGATTGAGTTTGAATTAAAATTTCTGATCCTGTTTAGTCACTGGGAAAGCTGAGAAGGAGGTGGATCTGGAGCAGTACTTTAAAACCAAAGGAATCCTGCACTGCACCACAAAATTCTGTGACTATGGGAAAGCAACTGGTGCTACAGAGTATGCAGAGAAACAAGTAAGAAACCAGCCGATGCATGAATTTTATGTTTATATTAATGCATAGTTTTTTCAGTAAGGAGGTGAGTAAATGTAAATCTGGTGGTGACACAGGTTTAGTAGTGTTAAGTTATTGTTCACAAATATTTTGTAGTTTTTTTTTTTTTAGTGGATAGTTTTATCTTTGCTTTGAAGAACTGATAACTTGAGTATTTAAGACATTATGATGAAACCTTGATTTTTAGAGGAACTGAAACAGTACAATGACAGGGCTGCATTGCATAGTAGTATTTAATATTACAGGTGCTCAGGAGAATGTTGTGTATGTTTGTACTTGTATTTTTTTAATTCACTGATCTACTCTGGTCTTAAATTGCTTTTTGTAAATAAAGTTAATTGACATGGCACTAAATTAGATAAGATTTAGAAAGACTAGTGTTGCTTAAAGGCTCTATATTGTGCAGAAATATTTGATCTTGAACTCAAAACGAAGGGAAACAAAGTGATGCATTATCTTTTTTTGCCCCCCCCTTTTTCTAGGCTGTTACAGATTTCTATGGCTCGGCGTTTGAGCTGTCACTGACTGCTCTGTTTGTCACCCCACGCACCGTCGGAGCCCGAGTGTCCCTCACAGACGAGCAGCTTCTGCTGTGGCCGGCCGATGCAGAGAAGGAGGCGGAGTCAGTCGTCCCTGCAGCGGCGTCCCTGCCTCTGGGAAGCCGCGCCCACGTGACTCTGGGCTGCGCCGAGGGGGTCGAGGCAATCCAGACGGGCTTCGACCTGCTTGAAATCTTAGCCCTGCAGCAAGACGGCAAGCAGGGGGAGGTGGCAGAGGAAATGGAGCTGGGCACGCTGGCCTATTACGGCGAGGGAAGGTGGCTGCTCAGCCTCAGAGAGCCCATGCGCGTCCCAGCCTTCTTCTCCAGCTTCTACGGCCCCAAGGAGTCTGAGCCGCCCAAAAAAGAAGCAGAGAAGAAGAAGAAGCCAAAATGCACCATCATGTAAAGGGCAAATGCAGAGGATGACGGGCTAATTCAGATTAGGCTAACTACATGGAAGGTTTGTGTGTTTGTGCAGTGTTTAGGGTTTCATTTATAACCACCCTAAATCCACAAGCTGTGTGCCTTTTTTATTATTAATTTGCACCACAACCTAAGATGCCTTGGATCCAGTTAGGCTTGTTCTTGTTACACATGTCAGTGCCAGTTTTGCAATATCTGGGTAAGTTCTGAGGTGTTGTGAGCTGCAGTTTGTTTTTTTTAGACTTAGGTACCGTAGCCAACTCGCACAGCAGATGCGTAAGACTTAGACTCCTCCTCCTCTACATTACATTTCTCAATATTCAGATACTTCATTGCATGCATCACAAGTTAACCGTTTCAACCTAGTAATATTACAACATTTCTGACCTAACAGTAGCTCTGCCTCCTGGACAGATTTCGTCTGGCGTCGCTTCAAGCTTAGTTACCTGTTAAAACATTAGCTACTTCTGTGCATTTGTGTTGTGCGTACGCTGCCTAGGATTTAATTGTAACAATATCATATGGGCCAAAGTTATCTATTTGATTAAGTGTATTAGAATGAATGTCATTTAGAGTCCTTCCTCGTGACGTCTTTGCACTGTGCATTGTTTAAAAGGGAGAATGAGGATGAATTTGGCATTTGTTTCAACAGCTTGCACTTATGAAATGCTGTGAATCCAAGAACATGTTTTGCAATTTTTTTGTACTTCGCAAGATCGCACAGTTGATCCTTTTATCTGAACAGCACTTCACGTCTTGCATTTGTATCCTCTGTAACTGTAATTTTGGAAGGGCAAGTCCTACTTTGTAGCTCTTATGAATCACTATTTTTGCACTTGTTTTGTACACTTAATAAAAAACATGCTTTGCTCTATGAATGTTGTTTGCTGTGTGTTTAGTGTACAGTTTTTGACAAGCCTTTAAGCTAACAATTAGAACCGGTTACCCAAGTGGTGAGTTCCCACGAACTCTGTTGTAGTTAATGGTACCAACCAGCAGAGGGAGCTCATCACTTTAACTTATTCCACTCACTGCAGCTTCAGAGCCAGACATGTCTACAACTTGAGCATTTTGTAGCTTAAAGCACATTCTTAAATTGTCTAACTAGAAAAAGGTGCCCTTGTACATAAAATTAAACTTTTTTTTTCATTTTTTTTAAAAACGTGTATTGATGGCTGAAGAACTGAATGCAGTTTTTTAAAGTTTTGCAGAATGCACTTTATAAATGGTAAAGTCCAAAAACCATGCATTACTTATTTTGTTTTTGTAAAAGGACTGCAGAAAAGTTGTTTTCAATGTGCAACATTAGGGCTTAATGTATGTATTTTTACCAAGCTTAATTTGTCTTAATACACATGTCACAGTATGCCAAAACCCTAAATGTTATAGTTGTACAGTTTCAATACTTCAAAAATGTAATGGAAATTAAAAGGTAGAATAACTCAAACATGCTACAGCTGAGAAGGCACCTTCAGGTAGATGAGTTCAAAATTGTACGTGACTCCAGATGGATTTATTTTTCTCCATTTGGGCTGAAAATGGCTCTAGATTGTAAAGGTTGATCAGTATTTTGCTGCAGAATTGGCTTGAATTAAAATAATTTGAACGCTTTGTTATATTACAGGCTTTGGGATGTTTATAATAAAAAAAAACTGTCCTGATCCTCACCTGTAAATATAATTGTGCTAATCTAAAAACTGAAAAGTCACACTGTCATATACTTGTTACACATTACAAATAGATGAGTTTTAAATGGGTTTATTTAACATTTCAAACCAAAAGTAGGGCTGTGGGTCAAGGCCACATGAAGCCCACGGACCCACACATGGCCCAAAGTTCACCACCACACTAACCCCAGGACCCCATGTGGGCTGCATGTTCTTATTGGCTGTTGTAGATATAAAGACCAGTGTCAGCCAATCACCATCATGGGTACGTTATTGTCTAGTTTTCCTCATGCGTGGCCAGCTTTCAGAAGAAACTAATGATGCATTCAGGTACACCTCGAAATCTACAAATTCACTGCTTTTTTGTCTAGCACGCGCAAGTGAAATTTGAGGAAAGTTCAGAAGTAATCATAGAAAAATCTGTAAATGATTATGATGTTGATTATTATTATTAGTAGTATTAGTGACCGTATATTAACACGTAAAATTGTATATTTCTTATCACAAATGTAAAAATCAACACATATGGAGATAAGTACTTTAAAATTTGATGAAAAATACCCCAAATATGATCAATTTGGAGTATAAAGCTACATAAAATGGAAATATTCAGTTTAAGTAGCACAGTTTATGTATCTGCTGACTGTGATATCGACATTTCCCACAATCCCTGAATCCATCAGCAGTGCATGCTATCGATTCAGCCAATCAGAAGCCAGGAAACATCAGCCAAGCCTATCGGCAGATGATCTACAGTCACAAAACTCCCAGGAAACCCCACGATCCGGTACCTCTGGTCACCACAGCCGGCGAGAGTGGAGCTCCACTGGCGAGAACACAGACCCACAGCACACTTCAAGACCCACTACAGGAAAACACGGTAAAAAATAAAATAAAATTACTTCTTATTTGAAGAAATACCCCAACTTTTACTTTATTTTTTTACTACTTCCTCGTTGTAATTCTGTCTCTGACTAAGGATCAGAGGATAAACAAGTTGAAATTAAACATTAAAGCTGTAATGTTGCTGTAATATGTTAGTTTAGAAGTTAAAAAAAAAAATGTTTGTTTTTGTGTTTGTACATGAATGAATGAATGAATGAATGAATGAATGAATGGAATGTGATAATAAGGTAACTCTTCCTTCTCCAGAATGTATGACTCAATCCTTTCTAAAGTCAACACTATACAGGTTCCTTAGTCACATTTAAGGAAATCAAGAACTGGATATAGATTCCACTTTTATTTCCTACTTTTCCATTTTCTTCTTCAGTCTGTTTCATTTGATTTATGATGCACTTTTGCTGATGCCGCCTCCTCAAAACCATCCATCATCCCCCTGTTTCCAAATGTTATTGTGCCTCATCTGGACTGGTCTTATTGCTGTTGTGTGTCAGTGATATTTAATAGCTCTGACAGCTCAGGAGCACACACACAAATTGGGTAATAAATGGGATCTGGACTGGCTTTGGATGAACCTGAAAACAAGTGCTGTGGTGACTCAGAGACAAAAAGTGATCAATAGTCAGAGAGTGTTCATGACAGTCCTATTAATCCCCCCTACCACTAAAATATGGCTGCCAGGGCCGTAGGGTACTAAAGCGAAGAGGAGACCAGGGCTTTCAGCCTAATGAAGCTCAGAAGAAGCCAGGTACTTTGTCGCTTTCCTGCAAGGTTATGGGATGCACAGAAGTGGTTTTAGTCAAGGTCTTGGTTTTCCTTTTGTCAGTGCAAATGTCCATGCTTTCTGAGGAGGAATCAGGGGTAGAATTTGGCACAGATAATGATTATTTTCACAATTAATGCATTTGTTTTTTTGATTGATAAAATGGTTGCAACATAACAGGCATAAATGGACTCAACTAGGACACACATCCTACAGAATATCACCCTGTGCAATGTTCTGTTTATCATTGTGTTTTTTCTTTTACTTAATTTATTATTATATGGAGTGTACCGTGTATGTGAAGATGGACTAGGGAACAGCACTTTAATTTAATCCTTTTCTACCATTTTCCACTGCCTTGAGATATGTCAATTGAGCATCAATATTGTAATAAGATATAACTTCACTTATTCAAAGATCGAGCGATGAAAGCCTGGGTGGTGTTAAAACAGTACGTTTAACTTGTCTAATGTTAAAGATTTATTTACTTCCTTGGCTCAAAAAAAAAAAAAAGAAAGAATGACTAACAGGAAATAAAAAAAGGAAGTAAAATTATATCAGTCACTAATAGAGAAGGAAATAAACCTCAAATTATTAGCGTTTAAGAAGCAGGAAATTAGAGTTTTCTTCTTAATTGCTCAAACTAAGAACTGGTTGACTTTACATTAATTGTTGAAAACCGATCAAGAACGCAGTTGCACTAATGCTTGATTGATAAAAAAAAACAAATCATAAGACATTTTGTCAATATGTTAATCAAGTAATTTGTCTAGAAAATGTTCTAAAACTTGATGTTTTAAGGTTGTCAGAGGTGACAGTTTAAGTCGGTTTATTTTTTGATTGCTGGTAGATGACAAAAAGAGCTGACTGATATGATTTTATTCAATCTTATGGATGATTTAAGATTCAGCTGAGGAAAAAATATGATTAAACATGCAGACACTGTATGCCCTATATGATAAAAAGAAAAAAAAATGCTGTTAATATACCACAAAAAGCAAACCATTTGGATTTTCAATTTCTGTTGAAAGAAAAATGTTTTAACAAGTAATTTTTAAGAAAGCAAAACATTGAGAAATCAAATCTGGTAATCTGTGGTGTTCCACAAGGTTGGGTATTAGGGCCCAAATTATTTCTAATTGATTTGAATGATATTATCTGTATGACACCTAATGTGCAATGTTTGCAGATGACACGAATGTATTTTTTTCAAAGGAAGGTATGAAGCAATGATTAAAAACAGTAGAAAGGAACTAACAATGTTTTAAGTAAGTTAGCACGAAATGAAAATAAAGCACAATTTATGACAGTTGGGTGTGACAGGTCAAAGTTTGTAATAGAATTAAACATAGATTAGAGATTAAATGACATGTATTAGTAAGTGATTGAATGAGTGTAGATAAACAATAAAAGTGATTATAGACCATAAACGGATACTGCATATATTGATTGTAATAAATCTATTGCTATTCTGTACAAAACAAGTGATTTATTGAGCAAAAAAACACTGCAAATGAATAATTAACCAATTAATTCTATAAGTTGCCCAGCACTTGTGAAAAATTTAAGGAAATGCTTATAGGGTGTCTTAATAACTCTACTGGAGATTTGAAGAACAGATTTTCTAAAAGACATTCCCTTCTGTGGTGTTTAAGCTCTGTCTTATCTTTTCATGGGTATTAACGCGGGTTGAAATCTGACTGTAATTGTGAAAATTTTCGCTTTTTTTGCACATTCACCATTCATTCATTGCATGTGCTTCATGGATGGAAGCCTTGTCATCCTGGAGGAAACCACTGCTGCTGATTCAATGACTCCCTGTGATGCTATTTGACACTGTAACAGAGACACTGTTTGGTCCAATGAATGAAATAGTGGGTAAAATATTTACTAGAGCACATCAGGGCACTCCAGTGTTTGGATTTTTTATTTGAATTGGTACAATATGAGGAAATCTAAACTCCCTGTTATATGTGCAATACTATACGGTAAAATAGTGTGAATGGAGTTTAATATTATGTCAGAATTATGTTTTTTCTTTTGTACTTTATGCCTCAAAGACCTGAACAGCTACTGGCAAAACAAGCCTCTACTGATCTAAAATGTTTAATAAGCTAAAGAACCATTAATCGTATCAATATATTTAAATAATTCAGGTAGATTGCAGTTGTTCAGCAGCATCACATATGACCCATTTGGATGTTCGTCATCTTTTGCAACAGCGATTCATCATTAAAACCCATGTTGTTTGGTCGTCAACACTTGTTTTTCCATTCAGTAAATTACATATTTTGCTGAAAATTTCTTCAGTTTTTCTTGTTTTGATGTAATAATCTTTTCTAGGCTTATATTATTTACATGATCAGTAAATTTAATAAAGGAAGACAGCTGATTTTCATTGAAAATGTCAAATTTAGTGGATAGTATTATAATAAATTATGAAAAATCACTTGGGAAAAGTCAAATGTTGAGACAATTCATTTGGAAATCAGCAGAAAAGTAGTTCCAGGTATTTAAGAGTTAACGCGATGAGAGATGAAACACCCTCTGTGGGATGAATACAGAAAAACAGGTGGCTAATCCATCAGCAAAATATTTACAGATTATTTGATGCGAGTCCAGAGTGAATAATTTCATCTTAAAACCCACATCAAATATAACTTCCTGTGGTGAAATGTGTGCCTTGATCCTGTTGTGACGCTCACGATCAAAGAGTAAAGGTCACAGCTCCTCCCTTTTAGCAATAAAATTTATAGACGCTGTTAGAGCTTATTGAATTTCTTTTACTTCTGTCACATTTTGCAAGTGAAGGAAACAGAGAAGGCTCCAAAAATCAATTAAGCGCTGTGTCACTGCTTGTGTTTCTGCTGTTGGTTAATAATGGGTCGACTCAGGTCAACGTGGAACAGTAACTGTAGGTTTCAGGCCGGTTTCTGTTCTGAAGAAGCTGCAGGAAAAAAAAAAACGTGTGTTGACTTTTATTTTATTTCATTAACTCTTTTTAGGGCACTTATTGCAATACTTTGAAGTTCTAAATCTCTAAAAACCATAGTGTGTTATCGGACGTCATCATCTACCTCCTCGTCGGTTGCCATGACAACAGTCTCCCTCCTCTTGCCATAAAACATCTGAGCAGCTCTTGCTAAAAAGTACACATGCCATAAAATAATTGTTATAAGTTCATAAACTGATAAAAATTACTCATATTCACTATTTACAGCTTCAAAATTTCTGTGAAGTCTCTCTGAATCACTGTGTAATGTTATAAAAACTAGTGATCGACCAATATGGATTTTCTCTGGCCGATACCGATTTTTTTTTTTTTTTTTTTTTCCATCAGCCTTAGCCGATGACCGATACAGGCCACTGATATTTCTAAGCCGATATTTGAAGCCAATACTGATTGTTTTCTCTGTCAAATGATAACAAATGTCAGAAAAATCACTCAGGCACGGGATTTGCCTAAGATTTTATGTTTGCTAAAATGACCAAAAATAGTCACCCCCCCATTAAAAGGGTTAAGGAGAGCACGCTTAATTCAGAATGAAAATCAGTTTTTCACGTCCATTCTTCATCCATCAGTCCCGTTCCATCCATCTGTCCATTTAATCAGCTCTATCTTGTCGTTGATCTCCCATCCTCTGACTCTGTCCTCAGTCATGTCAGCCAAAGCCATCTCCGAGCAGACGGGAAAGGAGTTCCTCTACAAGTACATCTGCACATCGGCAGCTGTCCAGAACAGATTCCGCTATGCCAACGTGACCGCCGAGACCGACTTTGATCGACTGGCACAGGATCAGCCGTGGTTGCTCACAGAGGTGAGGACGGAAACGAGAGGTCTCTGAGAACCAGGATGAGGATGATGATGATGAGGATGAGGTTAGAGAAGTGTCTCATGTAGACTCTGTAAAATGGACTGATTTGACAAGAATATTAGGCAAAGAACAGTGAAGCTC
>JAPTYQ010000029.1:16136426-16148425 GCA_029814465.1 Ostorhinchus cyanosoma
CTATCTATCTATCTATCTATCTATCTATCTATCTATCTATCTATCTATCTATCTATCTATCTATCTATCTATCCCTCCATCCCTCCATCCATCTATCTCGTTGGGGTGTTCCTGGTCTGCAGTGGTTAATGGACTAAGGAGAACATTCTAATCTCAGGACAATACAGCATCTGTGGGAGAGGGTTGGACAAATCCGATCTATGGAGTGCTACCTCGCTACTTCCAGGACTCAATGGCAGCATGTCAGTAGAGGGCACTAGGGCACCACCCCACCTGTCTCACATATAGTAAGTACCCTACAACTCTTGCTAATCCAATTGGATATAACTCTGGTGTTCATCACTACAGTACCAGAGCCTCAACTCAAGGTCTACTTACATTACCACGCCCAAAAACGAATGCAATGAAAAGCACTGTTGCATACAGAGCTATTTCTTTATGGAACACTCTTCCTTTAAATATTAGAAACATTTCAACTAAGATTGCATTTATAAAGCATGTGAAGTCACTATTCAGGCTTGAGAGTTACTCATCTTCTTATGTTATTATTGGGAATTGGGTTTTTTTTCTTATTCTGTTTTGTTTTTATTTTTTTTTTCCAAATTCTTTTACTGTAAATGGATCTCTGGATCTGTCTACTGTGATTTTGTATCTTGAACTTTTTTTTGTTTTTGGAGGACCCCAAGAAGACTAGCCTGGCGTTTGTGCATCAGCTAATGAGGATCCTCAATAAAGAATAAACAAGAATAAACATGAAGAAGACAATTGGAATCACTTACAATAACTTTACAAAAATATTAATATTTAAATAAACAAGCTATACATAATACAGGCCATGAATACTATGTGTAATCTGCATTCAAGTTTAGTTTGAAAAAAAATTTCAGTCATTCTATGAACAGTCAATTGACGCGTTTCCTGTTTGGGACACAAAAACCTGCCCCCGAGGCTCTCCCTTTACCATAACAGACTCTTATTATAAATGGTGTGTGTGCAGCAGATACCCCTCCCATACAAGAGGTAGGAGAACCTTGGGGTACAAAAATCTGCAGGATTTCCAAAGGCAGGTCTTCAGGGATTGGTCCAGATACCAGAGCACACCTTCAGAGGTCTGGTGGAGTCTGGGGCCTCGGGTCAGAGCTGTTTTTGTGGAAATGGGGCAACCTACACAATATTAGAGAGGTGGTAATTATGTTCTGCTGGATTCGTTGAGATCTGGTTGTTGTTCTTTTTGTAGGTACTAACCAGTTCACATTTGTAATAAAAAACAAGATCTGGAGATGCTCTGACCCAGTGATTTAACATTTCACAAATACACCCTTGTCAACGTTTCTCAGATCCATACTCTTGCCCATTTTGCTGTTTCTAACAGATTAACTTCCACGTGTGTGTTCACTTGCTGCCTAATATATCCCACCCATTGACAGGTCCCATTGTAAGGACGTCAAATTTATACCATTAATGTAATTGCTGATCGGTGTAGACTGACACTTAGCCAGAGTGCCACAGTTTGACTCATAGAGTACCTTTTGAGCATAATTCTAATCTGAAAGACCTATAGACTTATGATTCTCAAAAGGTGTCAACATGGCACCGTCATGTTGTGACCCGCCATGGAATTCTAACAAAGGAAATTTATTACATCCACACTGTCACTGTGAGCTTTAATTTTTTTAACTACAGAAATGTTGATCCCAGCATCCAGAGCACATTAGTCTAATGCTGCATTTTCACTGTCAGGACCAATGCAATTCGTTGATTGGATGACATGTTCTATTCTATTCTATTGGTTTTGCCAGCATCCAGCATAATTTATTAAAAAAACAAAAGACATATCAATCAACCACTGAGACACACTGACACAACATTTCTACAGCAGGTTTAGGACTCATTCAGAGCAGTTGGTTGTTATAGCGACACAGCCAAAACTATTGTGATGTCATCTTCGGTGCGACGGCAGGTACAACTAAGCTAATAATGGAGGTGGCTTAAACTTGGAAATTAATGTCATCTTGTGATATTTGTAGGTAACAGTACAGTCATTTGTGCCTCAGAACTGTTGTCAGCATATCCCGATAGAGCCTACTTGAAAATTTACTCCAGTGTTTTTCAGAGACTTCTTGCCAGATTGGCTCGGTATGCCATGTTGCAACCCGATGACACGTATCGATGTACCGATGATTCGGGCTGGACCAATCTGTGATCTGCATGATTATATTATCGCCTTGGCTGCTAGGAACCTCAACGAAGGCGGTAATGGAAACAGTATCTGTGCTGACTTGCCTTGAGCTGGTAACATCCATCAAAAGTGGGCAACTGTTTTTGCATGCAATTAGTCAGACTTACGAAACCGTCCCATTTCTTTTAAAACAGATTAAGTGACAAATATGTGTTTTGATATAAAATGACATTTCAGGTTTGATGCTTCGGTTCTGACATATCCCATAGGCTACTTGGGTTTCAGATGTTTTTTTATTTTTACTGTTAGTACATCCTTATTTATCCCACTAAGTCATACAACCTGAGATTCACCTGTCAGCTGTCAATCAAAATATCTACTTGGCATGACAGCAGCCAGCTATTGCACATCTCTGACATGTCTGTCAAAATAACAGTGGTACATCAAATAGCATTTGAAGCAACTAAAGTGGTTTTTTTTAACACTTATTTCGTGGAATGAGTCCTCGACCCACTTTTTGTTCATGATCCACCTGTTTGCGAAACCTGTATCTAAACAATGCCATGGTTAGGATTTGATTAAGGCATAACAACTACTTAGATAAATGGTATTCTTAGAAAAAAAGGATTATGGGGGAATGGCAAGAGCAGGAAATGGGACATGAACACTGTGTTAAATTCCACAAATATTAGCATCCTGTTTTAACCCCCTAAGGTTTTTATCTATCTAATAACAACACTTGGCCCACACTGCCAATTTCCAGTCTAAGTTCTTAAATGACATATCTCTGGTGTCCTGTGTAACACATATTGACACTGATGGATTATGACTAAGAGGAAATATGTAACTATTTGGACATAACATGTTCTTTCATCCAGAAGTGACAAATAAATAGTAGAAATTCATATTGGTGTAAGTGTTCTTAAAGCTTCACTGTGTACTCTTACTGATATCATTGGTCATAAATATTGTTATTCAAATTGTCTGGCAGAAAATGATGTGAGATTTTAGCCAATAATAGATGTTTGCAGAGATTTCAGAGGTAAAATGTGAAATTGTCAGCTTTGATTATGGATTGCTGTTTGGATGCGTCAAATCGTCTCTGAGTTCTAAGGAGAAGCAACGTGAAAGCTCTGATAGCTGATGTATTATTCCTTCACTTTTTCATTGCATGTTTATTTTTTTAAAGTACAGAATTGCAGAGGGAAGGTGTTTTTTCCCCCCCAATTATGTCACTTTTACCCCTGTTTTCTGCCTCCTGTCACTTCAATGTACCATTCAGATATCTATACTTCACCTTATTATTTTTTCTGACATTTTTTCACCTCCTATATTTTAACAGAGAGTCTGTCAACTCTCTAATGTTTGTTTTGTTACTCTGAATCCATTTTATACAAATTGTAGAATATTTATATTTTGCATTATGCCATGCATTCCCAAACTCAACACTAATTTGACTGTAAATGGATAAGATGGAATCACGTAGAGTAGGAAACACAATTCCTTGGTGAATTCATCAGGAAGCATCATGACGACATAAAAGATGCAACAATAAAAAACTAGAGAGAGCAATATATAATGCTTCACGTTCTGTTGCTGACATTGGGAATTAATTTGCATAGTTAATACTCATTACTGTCAATCTATTTCTATCTAGGTTTTTTTTTTTAAATCTAGGCCTATTTTTATTGTACCTTATGCATTACGTTAATATATAGAAGTGCTGTCAAACAACTAAAATTTTTAATCAGAGTAATCACAGGGTTGCTGTGTATTAATTTCAATTAATCGCAATTAAATATCATTAATTTCTAATCTATATTCATGGCGTTTCATTTTGCATGAGCAGATAGACTCAAGACTGAAGGGAATATATAAGCACTTAACTCTTTAAAACCTGATGTGTCATTGCTGACACACTCCGCACATATGCATTTTAAATGGCTGTAACTCTTTCACTGTTTGTGTAATTACAAAACCTCCAAATGTTTCTGAAACCTGAGACATTGGCGTCTATAGGTTTTATTAGGTCATTATGGTCATTTCACTCACATCTGTTCTAGAAACTGGAGAAGAAGCCATTTTAGCAGAATTATAATATGTAGTAAATTGTAAGTGACTGCTAGATTTTGAAAGATTTGGAAGAAGATAATACTCTGAAAATGGGCAAAAGGACTCACTGCATGTTTCATCTTTTAGTTAATCAAAACAAGAAAAAAAGTCCAGGTGAACAATTTTGGGCTTAGGGTTTAAAGGGTTCACACTTTGTGCTTCAAAGGCCATGACCATACAAATATAGAAAATAATAATAATAAAAGAATTGAACTCAAAAGCTCAATGCTACATAATACGGAAATGGCTCATTTCTTCCATTTGTATTTTGTCTGAGCTCTAGCTGCTTATCTTTCAGAGTTGCAGAATAAAACTCTGAGCGAAACATCTCTTAAATGAGAGTGCTACTGAGCTCACTTCAAATGAGGACAAAGGATACTCCAGCCTGGATGTACCGGAGGTCAGCTGCCGGAAGAACTTTCCTCCACCTCTCCGCTGTTCACACGTAACTGCTCGAAGTCCGTACTGTCAGCAGTGTCCGACTCCACGACCCGAAAATCGCTGTTATCCGTGTCACCTATGCTAATTTGTCGTCAGCTTTTGTCTTCCGGTATCTTCCCCGCAAAGAACAGAACCTCGACCAATGAGATGAGCCCGATTCTGTGTCGTCATTTGGTGTATATCCGTGTGCTGTCAGCTCATTGGTCACAGAGCAGGAGAGGGGCGGGACTAAGTTTACCCTACATTGTGATTGAAAGCAGCCTGTCTTTTATTAATTCCATTGACATTTTACAGACTATTTTTGCAGATGGGTTAATTGTGTTAAAATTTTTTAATCAGTTTAATCATGATGATTGATTCATCTGTGTTAACGCATTAATTTTGACAAATATAATACATAGTTTTGTCTGTGCTTTTAACCTGTGTTTTTAAAATGTATTTTATTTGCTGCTTGTCTGTTTGATTTTAAATGGACTTCTGAGTCTGGTAATAAAGATAATGATGATGATATAGTAATGTTTACTTAGCTTTGCACAGTAATAGCCACTAGAAATATCCTCTACAGACTAGCTTTAACTATTATACATGGTAAAGTGTAAATGGATTAAATGCATTCTTATAGCACTTTTCTACTGTGCTGACAGTCTGACTCACTGGGGGTACTCTGCCAGAGTATAGCGAAATATTTCCGGCATTGAATGGCAGGGTTGTAATTTTCTATCCTTCCACTATCTTTACGTTATCCTTTTGAAAGTCTCTTTTCCTACATGAAAACATCTTCCAAGCTGTAACTATGCACTTAAAATGACATGTTTTGACAGACACACATCTTTTTTTTGGGGCTTTTTCTTTTGTTGGCATTTAGTCATTTTAATACCAGGACACACTTCCACTACAAATACAACAGCAGTGGAACCTGTGTGCTTGTTAACTACATCTTCTTTTGGTACCACTTAGGTTTCAGAAGGGGCTCAATTGATTTATTTGACTAAAATACAGAAATTCATTGAATTTTCTGCAGCCAGTGTTGTAGATCTGCAATAAGTCGTGATGTTAAGTGTCTTAAAATGTGTTTCCATTCCTGGTGTGTTTACTTTACAGCAGTCATTTCATTTCATCTCATGCTCAGTTGTGCATTTATATAAATCAAGACACTTATGACTACCAAAACCACCAACAAATCAATGCTGAATCCGACTGCATCACTCACTGAAGAAAGGATAAAGCTCACAGATTACACACATGTATTAATCATCATCATTAATCATCAAGTTTTCTCCAAACAGAAAAAAAAAATCATAGCTGCTTATTTTGACAGTGACACAAAATAACAACTTCCTATAAGAAAACAGCCACATTAAAACCATAAATCACCTCTGATTTCTGTACAGTGTGTGTTGTCAACAGTAAAGATCCGGAAATCAAACAAGATCAGAGCCCTTTAACATGGATCTGAAGTACAAGTATAAGGTTCTCCTCCTCCTGCCAACTGTATTCCAAACACACCTTTCACACTATCCTTTCATATAATATCTATTTATTTCAGGAGCTTTAAATAGGACTGTCAGAGTAAGCGTTCATTTTGTTATGCTTCTATCCTATTACAATGTCTGCCATGCTCAAATATGCAGTTAGAGCAGAACACAATAGCATTAGTCACTCATGCTTTTGATGATGAAAATTACTTATCCTACAGAATTTTGATTTGAATATTGTCTTCATTCCTTTTCATCTTTTCCTTTGAGACAGGACTTGAACATCCGAAGAGATATTCTAAGGTCTTCTTCATTTTCACTGAAGAGGACAATAAAGTTCCTCTTATCAAATTCTACCTACTGTTGATGAATGAATGAACACAGTATTAAGGCAGCAGGTATTGAAAAAGAGTCGGTCACGTGTCAATCTGTTTACATTCACACAAGTAGGACAGTGGAAATAAGCAAAACAATTAGACATTTTTTTCATTAGAAGATGTGAACAACTGCAAATGAATTACACTTCACGCACGGATTGGTCCAGCTCAATTTAACCCCGGTTAGTGAACTGAAACAACTGTGTATTATATCCATTTTTATCCCAATAAATTTATTGATCCCCTTGGGGAAATTGAGTCATTGTAGTAGAAAAAGTAATTCAGCAGGGATTAAATGAAGTGGAAGCTGAAGCGCAGACATGAATGCAAATGACGACAAACAGAAACACAAAAACAGGAGGTCGTAAAATGAGACTAAAAACATCTACGAACTTAGTTATTTTATGTTTTTCACTGTCAGAGTCTGAGCTTAGAATTGTGTGTATGTTTTCTTCTTCTTTTCTTTCTGAGAAATATAGCGCTATTCCACAAAACTAATATAGTTTGGAGATGGAACATAGTGAAATAATAATCTTTTGACGTGTTTGTTGAACCATTGCACCGAGGAAGTAGGCTAATATAAATTTTGGGGATTCGAGAAAATGTTTGCACTAACAGAAACATGAAGAGCAGACTGTGAAGAACTACACAATATAATAATAATAATAATGATAATAATAATAATACATTTGTTAATCTTTTCTTGTCGGTGCTTCAAAATGTGACAGACGTGACTAACAGAGGAATAAAAAACTAATTTCAGAAACCTATCAAATAAACTGAGCAGAAAACATTGCTCCTGTTTTGATGTTTTGTACCGTTTAATTAAGAAACACGCTCTTAGTAAATATTACAATAGGATACAGGTTGATTAAATTGCCAAATTTTATTTAGAAGATTTATTTGTATTTTTGTGTATTTTATGTCCCTGGGATAAAAAAAAAAAAAAAGACCCTCTGAGTGAGATCAATGGGTTTGTATTATAAAATAATGAATTATAATCTCAGAAAATGACACAGAGTTAGTATTTTTGCACAAAGGGTCATTTCACACTTACTTTATTTGGTGAATTTTGGACTTTCCAGTCTGAACCAAATGTACATGAGTGATTCCTCTCCACCAAAATTAGATTAAACTAGAAAAGCACTCGGAGAGCGCAGACCTCCGCCAAGCGCAACACCCCCCCCTTCCCCCACCACATTAAATATTAGTCCCTCATTTATTGACCATGAAATGTTACCATCAGCAACTAGAATCATGTTGATATCAGCATTAGTTCAGTCGTTATTCACATGTTTTTATGTATTTTATGAAAGGTACTTTTCAGTGGACAGTGTTTTTTTGTATTTTTTAATTATTATTATTAATATTATTACTTTTGTCCCCCACAGAGAACAAAAATGCATTGGGTCTCAAGAGGATATGTGGACCAAATAGCTCAGAATAGCTCAGAAATAAAATGGCATTCACACACAGAGAAATCTAGTCCATCATATCTTTATTTACATGATAAATACTACACTAATCCAAAAATATAAACACAACTATTTGTTCTGACTTTTTATGGGCTGAAATTAAAGCTTTTCTATGTACACAACAGACCTATTACAGTCATATTTTGTGCAGTACATCAGGATGCTGCTGATTACTCAGCATAAAACCCTCTAAAATATGAAGTTTTATCTGGAAAATAGACATTTATCAGGCACTGACCTGTGGATGCCACAGATACCCAGACGGATGGGGGTCAGAAAACAGACAGAAAGAAGTTTTCTGCTTCCACATCAAACCAAACCTCTGTTCGATTCATGTGAAGTGTGAAATGACTCTGAGAAGTTTGCACTTTTGTACCAATTTCTGGATGTTACACAAGGCTATTTTTTGCCAAAAAGGAAGAAAATAAGATGCTGATGTCTGACGCCCACCTGCCTATAGAAGAAGATGCAGCACACAGTGATGACAAATGGGCATGTTCGTCTGTTCCCAAAATGGCAGTGTGAAAGTAACACTAACTGGGCCAAATGTATGCGATGCAAAACGAAAAAAAAAAAAAAAAGTGTGAGTCTTCAGACCTCGATTTGGACTTCATTTTTTGACATATTTAAGTCCTATTCACATGGGACTAATGTTACCTTTGGACCTCTGGTAATCTGTAATAATTGCAGAAGTTGTGTGTGTCAATCAGCCATGTCTGTCATTTTTTTTGAGTTGGAATTCCACCGAGAAATTACCGGTACCTTTTCTAGCAAACCTGTAATAATATTAGCCCGTGCACATCGACATCACTGTAATTTGGTGGGATGTGCAACACTTTTTGTTTCCTCTGTGCAATAATTCAGCCTATTTCCTGGTTGAGGATGATAGAGGATGTGCTGGTGATGATAAATGAAAGTTTTAGGTGTAAATCCAGGAGACTCATAGGACGTTCACTGAAAGAGCAAATTTAAATCCTTCACAAGAACAGATCACAGCTACAGTAAGGAGTATTTTTCAGTCTTTTAACCCATAAAGACCCAAATATCCACCATTGACCAAAATCATCTACTGATCTAAACTGTTTAATACCTGTTGATCCACTAATCCTATCAATACATGTAAATAATTGGTGTAAAATACAGTTTGTCATCTTTTCATGGTCATCAGATATGACCCATTTTGAGATTAAATCTACAGTTTTCATTATTTATAGATTATTATGATCATATTTTACTGCTCTGACCCAATTGAGATCTGTGAAACTTGAAATAAAGTGATTTTTACATCATTGATTGTTAATATCTTCAGTGTAATTCATCTTAGGGGCGGGTCCAATCTGGCCCCTAAAATGAATTACACTGAAGATATTAACAATATATTTGACACCTGTGATCTAGAGCTATTTCAACTCAAAGGATGGGAACACAGTGGCAGAGATGGGCTTGTCTGGTGTCAAAACTACACTGTCAACATGTAGCCTTTGATTTGAATGTGTGCTTTGTATATGACGGAAAGAAAATAAGAATAGAATTAGACTTGGGACTTGTGAGATTCATGGTCTAACAAACAGTGAGGTCCGTCACGTTCTCAGCCAGCCGTTCACAGTTTCATTTTATCTCTGTGTTGACTGAAGTAAAGGTCAGCTGTGCAGAGAGAAGGATGGCGTGAGTTGTTCACTATAACAGCTCGTCTGTGTGTGCGTTTGTGTGTGTGTGTGTGTGTGTGTGTGTGTGTGTGTGTGTGTGTGTGTGTGTGTGTGTGTGTGTGTGTGTGTGTGTTTGTTGGTGCTGCAGCTCCAGCTCATTGTCCAGTACTTCACCACAAGCTACGCCTCTGGCTGCAGACTCTTAAAAAGAGACAGAAGAGCAGTGAGAGAGGGGAGAAGCTCATGTTTCATTAATAGAGCATATCCTGCAGTGTGTGTTTGTGTGTGTGTATGCGTGTGTGTGTGTGTGTATGTGTGTGCGTGCAGGATGCAGGGTCACAGTTGACTTTAATTAGACGATGAATGTGTTAAACAAATGTAGGGCAATCACTGATTCACAGGAGCGCGGCGTCCATTTTAGTCTACCTCTAATCAGCGTTGATCAGGGGCAGAACGCGCTGCACGAGCTGATCGCGGCTAATGACACGAGACACTGAGGAAGACTGATGAGTCAGTAACATCAGTCATCATCACTGACTCGGCGCTGAATCACAGTCCATCCAACATCGCCTGGTGTTATTTTCCACACAGAGAGAGAGAGTGAAGTTATCATCGCTGCTGCCTCTCCGACCCCTCGCCTGTCACTCACCTCCATATCAGTAATGACCTTTGACCCTTAAACTGCCTGTCCATCCTGCTGCATTTTAGTCTAAATGCTGAATCTTTTACTTTGCGTATGAGAAATAGTCACTTAAAATCATGCTGATCCGATACAGAAAAAAAAAAACCCATAAATTTCACAAAAACATTCATGTGTGGAAGGCGTATGAACAGCCTACATGTGAAACCATGTTACAGTCTGTCATGTTTTCCACATATTAGCTGTGATTACGGATGGAAAATCGACAACCGCTTCCAATAGCTCATTTCCTTGGAGTCATTAGTCTGTTTGCTTGATGATGCCTCTTATCGGTTTCTCGACGTCAACACATCAAATACGTCACACTTCATTTCCGTATTTTGGTTCAGAAGCCTGTAAAGTATTTCACCAGTGAAGGCGACACTAGAGCCATTTACAACAGATGCAGATTTTCCGTCACGACAAAAGGGGGAAATACTTCAAATACATGCAGAGAAATTTAACTATAGCATCCAATTAAACCGCACTTTGATTGGCTGTTTAGCAAAGTGGGTGGTGACCCTGGAGGCGGAGCATCATCTGTCACAGCTGTTAACATTAACACTAACAAACTATTAATCTTAGCACGATAGCACCGTGTCAACCTGTTTTACTATTGTTTATGAATACTTCAGCAGTGCCCTGGGATAAACCATTCAATCAATGCAAGTAAACAATATACAATTTATAGTATACAGTTTGCTCTTTTACACTCTTTACTTAGATATGTTGTTGTGTATATTGTATAGCCTGCATCTTTTATTTATATTTCACTGTGCTTTTTATTATCATTATTACAATGTGCAATAACGGTGAAAAACTGTTTACAGCTTACTCTTTATCATATCTCATCTTCTATTTTTTACCATTAAAATTGTCCCTTTGCTGCTGTAATACTGTGAATTTTCCTGCTGCGATAATAATAAAGGGTTGTCTTCTATTGTTGGATGAATACAGTAAAATGACATGTCTATAATATAAAGGATGATCATTTACCTTCAGGAATATGTTACAGTTGGAAACGATGATACTGAGCAATGTTTACAGGAATAATAGCGTGAAAATCTTGTGTTTAGGGCAGACATTAGTAAAAGAGAACAAAAGAACACAAATGAAGATGATATAAGATACGATGAGATGAAATGAGACAAGAAGCTATAAGATGAGATGAGAAGAGATAAGATAAGATAAGATAGAGATAAAGTAAGATAAGATGAGATGAAATGAAATGAAATGAAATGAGATAAGATGCTATAAGATGAGATGAAATGAGATAAGTTAAGATGCTATAAGATGCTAAAAGATACTATAAGATAAGGTGCTATAAGATGTTAAAAGATGCTATAAGATAAGATAAGATAAGATACGATGCTATAAGATGCTATAAGATGCTATAAGATAAGATAAGATATGATGACATAAGATGCTATAAGATGCTATAAGATAAGATGCATCAAGATAAGATAAGATAAGATAAGATAAGATAAGATAAGATATGATGACATAAGATGCTATAAGATGCTATAAGATAAGATGCATCAAGATAAGATAAGATAAGATAAGATAAGATAAGATAAGATAAGATAAGATAAGATAAGATAAGATAAGATAAGAT
>JAPTYQ010000029.1:16179464-16190560 GCA_029814465.1 Ostorhinchus cyanosoma
ATTAAAAATTCATTAATTTTGGGATGGCTCAGAGCAAGAGTATAATTGTTTTTGCATTTATCTGAGGTCATCATTAGTTACATCCTGGGGGGAAATAAGTCTAAATTTCTGTTTTATTATTGGGTCTAAAAAAAGCTAGCAAAGTGCCAGGTACTAAAATGAACCTAGTTCCATAAAAGCACCCATTTCAGTGGCAGTTTAGTTCCGAACTGTGTGCATGAACGCATCAGGTACTGTAACCTTAACCTCATTCTAACGTCAACCTCTCAACCCTCCAGAAGTCTATTTAAGTTGTGAGGAATACCTAAAATATCCACACAATGATGGTGAAAACGAAAATCTCCATCCTCATGACTATAGGAAGCCACGTGCGCTCACATGCATCCACGTACGTCATGCCCTCATTTTACATCTCCGTCACTCCTTTTTCTTTTACCTTGTCCTCCTTCGTCTCATACTGGTTTCACTTCAATATCTGCCCTTTACTTTCTCCGACTGCTCCCGCTATTCTCTCTCCCTCTGCCTATGATAATCTCCAGCTTCCTTTATGTCTGCCTGTCCTTTCATCTCTCAGTTGTTTAATGTCTGTATCCTTTCCCCTGCTGGGAACACAGCTCAGCTCTACGTGGGGACAGTGATGGGCTCCGGGTTTATAATTAGTTGTCCTTAAGGGCGAACCTAACACCGTCCTCTGCAGATGGTGGGGACATTTTCATCCTGCAGGAATAACAGTCAGGGCAAAACACAGGAAGGGACAAAAACAAAGCAAATGCAATGGCACATGCAATAGCAAAAAAAAAAAAAAAAAGCCCTCCTGCATGAGCACACACATGGTTATGGAAGGTAGTCTGTTCGTTTTTTACTCACTGTAGTTCCAGGTCATTTTGTTCCTGAGGCAGAAACTTGTAAAGCGCTACATAAGTGTGGATGGAGTGAACTTCAATGCGCTTGGGCACCTGGGTACGGAGAAATGAAAAGAGGGGAGGTCAAAGAGAGACACAAATACAAGCTGGAGGTGGAAAACAACAAGGGGTGATGGTTTGTACAGGTGAATTTAACCAAGTAGTACCGCCACGCTGCTTTCCTCTGCAGGAGTCTGCGCTTGGACGACGACGCTGTCTTCCTCCTTCTCGATCTCAGCTTCGGGCACAGGGGTGTCTGGAGGTAGCGAGAAGTGTTTTTTTTTTTTTCAGCATGTAAACACCCACGCATATGCAATCAAGTATGTCATATGTCACAACAAGTACACAGTAAATCTCCCGCGCGCGCACACAAACACACGCACACGAAAAAAAAAAAGACATGCACATGTAAAACAAAAAAGACGCAGAGACACACACATAGGCGTAGACGTACAATACGGATGCATTTCCACAATCAGGCAGTTTGTTTACCCCCTGTCTCCTGAGTTATCTCCTCCTCCATGCTGCACTGTCTCTGCTGACCCTCCTCACCCCCCTCCCCCTTTATCAAGGAAAGGAAATAGAAAGGAAAATAACATGTTAGCACCAGGTCGTCAAAGGGAATGCAAGCTGTAAAAAAAAAAAAAATGGAGCTGCATATTGATAGTTTGCTATTCGTTTTTTCCAGTCAAACATTTCACAATAAAGTCACTCTATTTTTTTTTTTTGTCAGAATAAACAGACATGTATAGAAATTGCAGCATAAGGAAAAACATGCTCGATTTGAGAAAATAGACGAAGTGTAGTAAGATATTTACACATCTTTCTTTGTTATTATGCTACCATGCCCTCTGTATTGTTTATATGGGATGTTAATAACTGGACTGGGTAGTGTTTGGAAGGTGTGTGATGAATTAACGCTGCTATTATTCAAGCCCAGCAACACCGACGTGAGCTCATTTAGGGAAACAACTCATTTTTTCATCCACGTAACAGTCTTTTATTAGTCTCTACAGGTAAAGTCATAAAAAATAATTTACTCGTATATCATCTATAATTTCTACCTGGGTTACACTGGGTGCATTTTTATTAAACAACCGAGGGGAAGGCAAGGTGGTATTGTTTTTGGTTTGTTTATTTGTTATCACTTTAGCAGCAAAATATTGGTTGAATTCATACCAAATTGGGTTTATAGATTGCCAGTGACCTAGAATAGCTGTCATTACATTTGGGGAAAAATAGGTCAAACTTCACATTTTTAATTAATTTTTTAAATCTTTTTTTTTTTCCCCATTTACTTAGAATGCCCAAAATTTCATCTCTGTATAAAAGTATCAATTTTGTTTCAATTTAGTTCAAACTTGACACATATATAGAGGCAGTTGGTATATTGACACCAGCACATGCATAGATATGATGACATCAGCTGGATCGATGCTAAAATAAGCGACAATACGTGCGAGGGGCGGGGTTTGTTGGGCCTGATTCACTTGTTATCGCAGGTTTTATTCGCATTTTCAAAATCAAAACTATGAAATGTTAAAAGAGATGAAAAGTGCAATGGAAACAGATGTAAATGAAAAAGATTTTATCAGTTCTTGTGGAGATTTGCTTGTTTGTTAATGTTTGGTTTGTAGTCACCTTTGGGTTTTTTTGTTTTTTTTATGTCTGACAAAAATGTACGCTCAATAATGGGAAATGTTCAGTGTTAATAAAAACAATGCAAAAGACAAAAACATACATCATGAAGACTGTAGAGTTGAAATGTGTTCAAGATATCGGTAGTAAAGTATTTTTATTTATATATCAGATAAATTCCTAAATCAACATTTTGTGAAGGGATATTTCGATCTGAACGGCGAATCCATCACCTCATATTCATACATTTTCCTGGGTTTGTTTCGTTAGTTACAATCTTTCAGCTTTTAATTCAGCTTAAATGTTTCACTTCAGCCTTTTTTCGACCTTTAAACTGTTCGTATTAAATATTTCTGCTTTCCTTCTACCTTTTAACCGTGTGTCCTGACTTAAACTTTTTCAGCTTCATTGTCTTCCGTTCAACCCATCGTTTGATTGACAGCATGTTTCAGTATTTCAGCTCTAATTCAGCATCATTCAAGTAAATGTTTTTGGCATTCAGCAAACACACACATTTTCTATAACAAATGCATCCTCTAGGTTTTATCTGTTTACTCCAATTGTGGAACGTAAATGTTTAATTTGCACATTAAGTTCCCCTTGTTTTCTTATGTAACGAGGGGAAAAAATTCTATTAAAATCTTTCATTTCAACTATTTTTTTCTGCTTTCAAAGAGCTTAATCTTCAGGGTCAAAGTAAATATTTATGCAGTACTGCTTCCATTACACGCTGGTTTCTGATGTAAGCTCTTTCAGCTTCTGATTCTGCTTCATTATCTTAATTTAACCCATCATTTAACCTCTGTAATTCAGCAATGGCACACATTCCACAGGAGATTCATCATAGAGTTTTTATCAGTTTTTTTTTGCAACTGTGGAATGTAAAAGTTTGTTTTTCACATCGAGTTCACCTTGTTTTCTGGTGTCGCTTCAGTTCTTTCACTTAATTCAACTTAATGTTTTGACTTCAGCTATGTTCTTTACCTTCAAAGAGTTTAATGTTCAGGTTAAAATATAATTTCAGGTTATTATTTAATTATTAACGCTTTACTTCTTCCATTCAACATTGGTTTCTAATGTAAGCTCTTTCACCTTCACTGTATCAGTTTAACCCATTATTTAACCTCTGTTACAGTAATTCAGCAATCGCACATTCTACAGGAGATTTGTCGTTGAATTTTTATCTATTTATTGCAAGGATTCAGGGATTATTATTACTCAGGGATTAGCTAACCCTGTGCAACAGAGATAAAAGACGCCCTTCTATGGTATATGAACGCAGTGACCAATATTTAGTCGTGCTAATATTTATCAAAAGACAATGAATGTTCTAAAAGCCTATGTTGACATCCTCATACAGCCATAAGTCACGGTCCACTTGGTTAACCATGGTGATATGAGCCTTCCTGGACTGGCTTCAAATTACCCCTTTGTAGGTTCTTCTTGTATAACTTCCTCATTGATGTATTTGCTGTGAGTAATATGTTGATTTATATACATATGAGTGTGTACAGACGGGTGTTAAGTACCGTACAAACTATGTACATAGACTGTGTAGGTATATAAATGAAAGGAAATTGTGAGCCATATGAGGGAGGAGGGTGGGGGGGTGAGATGGGAAAAAAAAAAAAATCACGTAATTTTTTTATTTTTTTAAAAATTTTAATCATTATTTATTTATTCTGATGTTCCAAAATACCCCCTGTATGGCGCATCTAAGTTTATGCATTTATGTATGCTCCTTCTGTAAAATGCGCCTTATCTCAAATGTAGATGTTTGCTAAAGACAATAAACATACTGTAAGAGCTTCTGTTAATAAAAACAAATCTTTTTAAAAAATAAAAGCCTATATTACCAGCACTACAGTTTCATAGTCAGTATATATCTCTCAAAAAAAAACAAAAAACTCCTCAGTCTGATTCTTTCAGCGTAATGATTGCCTAGTTAGCTATAAAACTGCTTTTTCATGACTACTGAAGCCAAACACGCTGACAAATAAATCCAGGACTTAAACATCAAACTGCCAACTTTACCAGCTCCAGTCTAGTTTTTTTTATTTATTCATTATTTCCTCCAGTAACTTGGTCCAGTGGTCCATTAACATAGATTTTGTGTATTTCTATTACATCCCCACCCAGAACCCATGATGTTGACGTCATACCAGGCTGCGTGTTGGTGACTCGGACAAACTGCCGAAACTGGAGCGGGTCATCTGTGCCAAGGACGTCCCGTAGCGTAAGGCGGCATACACGGGATCTACACGCGTCCGTGCAGCCTCTGAAACCACACACATTCATAAGACTCACACTGATGTTCTATTTATTTACAAACACACCTCTAAATTATTCACACAAATACACGCACTCACACACCATATGAGTATGACTGCACATTGCCGTCGCAGGACTGTTGTGCTTGTGCCAATCTGGAGGAACCAGAGAGTCTAAATATATCTGTAGTAACACAATCAGTCCTGGACCAAAGTGACCCACTTATTTAAGGGAGGCAGCAGCCAAACGTTAAGGAGACATCAAGACATTCCAATGAATCGACCCGCTTTGATTTATTTATACATTTTACTCATTGGCAGGAGATGAGACTTAGTTGTAATAGCTCTAATATATCTAGTTCTGTAGTGGAGCAGAAAGGGAATAAGAGATGAGATTTAAAATATGGAAATCCTCAAAAAGCCTTCATTGCCACATTTCATGTAGATGGCAGTGCTCAGTGCTATCAGAGCGTTTCTGAAGTTAGGAATTAGATTTCCACGTGTCTGTCTCCATCTAGCTCAACTTGAGTCGACTGGAGGGCAGAATTATTATTTTCCTGCCGGGTTAGATGTGACGTGGGTGTCAAGGTTTCTTATAAGAGCGGAAAACATTTTAAAAACATTCATTCTGCAGCTTTCGTGATGCATTCAGGTACATGGATGAGATAAAATGCACTTGACTCACTTCATCGATTAACTGAGGTATGTCTGACAAATTCAGCGCAGTGAGAATCAACTAGTGAAAACCACGTGACTCTCTTCTCTCTCCTTTTGTAGATTATTTCCTTCAGTGACTCTGACCTTCGTCTTCCTTTTCAGTCTAGAACAGTAGGATATTTGAGGTGACTTCATACTTGTCTTGCATTAATCTCTGTCAAACTCCCATGATTTGATCTTATTTCAACCCACTACTACTCTCTTCAATAATAACCACAGTTTATGCACACTTCTTTTACCAGCTTTTCTTTCTCTTTAAACAGAGAACCAGGGCCTTGAATATGCTGTTACATGTCATGCCATAACTTAGAAAATCAAACTGATTGTACTGTTAGAAGAATAAACATTCACTCATGCTGTTTCTATTCAACTTTTCATCTCTTGGCTGTCTTTAGTGCAGCTCTGAGGTTTATGCTGTATAATGTGAAGGTAGAGCTTTCTGGTTTCAATATAGAAATAAGATTTCTGATTTAATTTACTATATTTTTCACAAGGTACCAAAATTTGTAACTCGAACTGCAGCAATTAATTGACTTTTGTGATAATTGCTTGTAGGTTTGAATAATTTTTCAAGAACAAATGTCAGAATTCTCTGATTCTGATTTTTTGTTAGGAATATTTTCATGTTTCTTCGTTCTAATGACAGGAAATCTAAATATGTTTGCTTTGCAAAACTAGTCAAAATATCTGAGGACATTGTTTTGTTGCACTCAAGATATTTTTTCTTTGTCATGAGTGCATTTTTATTTAATTCTAGGCAAGAAGCTGTCTCCCAGCATTATGTATTATGTACATGGAGTTAAGAATCAAATGCTACTTTACAGCAGTTATTAAACTCTCACCATCTTTTATAAAATGTATGGACAACTAGACAACAACAGGTGGCCATGCTGTTGGACAGTAACAGTTTCCATTCCATTATAAGGCCGAGGGCAGCTAAACCATTTCACTCTGCATCTAAAACCAAACTAACAGAAAATCCAGGTGGAGAACCCCAAAATTAAGGAAATAACTTTTTCCAAACCTACTGGTCGCATTTGAAGCCTCACAATAGATATGGTGACAGTAATGGTCCAAAATCATGTAATACTATCCTTTTTCTACCGAAGGATGCAACATTTTCCTGTAGTGCCAGTGCATTTATAGACAGCTGAAGTTCTACCCTTTCCAGCTGAGCCCTAAGGGTCCGTATGGTAGAATAAAAATTATATTACAGCACATGGTGAGAAAAAAGCAAGTTGTTGGTTATGTTTGAATTATTTACACATGTGTTCGTCAGATTAAAAGATATTTTTATGAGTCAAGAAAGTCACAGTTTGTTGTAAAACTGTGAAAATGTGTAAATATAAAAATTACACACTGGTCATTGTAAGTGTCTTTGTACATGATCCGTTCAGAGTTTTTGAGGATGTCTCTGCAGTTTCAACATGACCAGACTGTATTGATTTTAACCTCTTAATACTTTTTCACATCACTCTGGAAGAACAAGGGGAATTTTAGTGCAACACATGCAACAAATGCACCCCATTCAGCTATTGGACACAAAACTAGATATTTCTTTACCGTATTTACCACTAACTAATTTCTTGACTTGTAAAATCTTTTTTTAACCTGACAAACACATTCATATATTTTATAAAGGGGCGGGACTTCAGCTCTTCATGTCTTCTACCAACTTCAAGAACCCAGATAGTACCCGAGTTGTAAAACCTGCAGAAACTGATCCAATATTTTGCTATTGAAATCACAAAACCGCTGTAACATTTCTGTGCTTTGCTTTTCGGTGTCATGTTTGAATGTATGTAGGAAAAGTAATCAACATGTAATCAGATCATAAAAACAGCAATAACCATCATTTATTGTCTTTGTCAGTGAATATGAAGATAAGCAGATTCTGACTGGTATTAACAACTTTATCTTTTGTGTGCTTTACTCCTGCACTCACAAGCCTCTCACCTTCATAAATACTGCAAGGTTTAATATGAGACAATAAAACGCTTTACCAAAAGGGAACTGATGGGGAATTACAGGCTCTGGAAGTAAATACATCATAAAAATCGGTGTCTGATACTTATGTGTGTAAACATGAGCTCAGTTTTTTTTCCACCAGGCCTTTTGTTCGAATGATTGCGAGTACAATTTGCAATGTGTGGTTGTGAGTTTGGCAGGTTGCAGTCTCAGCTGGTTCTGGCAGCTTCCCAGGCGTCATGGTGCTAAGCTCGGGGTGATAATGGAGCTGTAGGTTAATTGTACTCTGATTCATGTAGAGTACAAGGAAGTGACAGCATGAGGCTCTAATCCTGATACAGTTTGAGGGATAAAGGACAGTATCACCTACGCAGATGCTCAGCTAAAGATACGGCGAAGCGAAACGAGTAGAGACGACATAGAAAGGAAGAACAAATTCAGGTACTTCAAGACTTCAGGATCATTAACACTGGACTCTAAAACCACAAGGATATGACAAGAGGGGGGGGATATAAAAAAAAAAAATCAAACATATTCACATACTTTCAGGGTGCAGCCCGTCCTTCAGAGAAGCTGAATTTGTTCTTCCTCTTTATCTTTTTCCACTTCGTGCTTCGTTGTTGTCAGATGAGATGGAGACCGTTCTGGTTTTATTATAGCACACGCACAAGCACACAGAAACAAAGTAAAAGGCTAGACAAGAGCAACATCACTAAACAAAAGCACGAAAGACCAAAACACACACACACACACGCGCACACATATACACACACACACACGCAGGGACGTACACTCAGCTGAGCTCACCTTGGCTTGGCTGGACTTCTTTGACGACAGCCAATTGGTCGTTGACGAGCATGGGCGAGCTGAAGTTTCGCTTGAACGCCCCAGACTAATGGAAGAAAACAGAAGGCAGAATGATTTTTCAGCTTCCATTGCTTACTGTTTTAGGCTGAGCTGTTAGGGAACTGCCACTACGTAGTCATTTTACCCCCATTAATGGAGTCACTTATACGTTACTCAACCAGAAACACATCACAGCAGTCTGACAGGACTACACATGCTCATTTTTTGCAGCCAAGTCACAAAATAAAACTGTTCTTTGCTGCTAATGATGAACAATGGATTCAGTCAACCGCTTTCCTACGTGCAAGTGGTTACACACAAGCGTGGACATTGCATTTTTCTGCATTTGTTCATGTCCAGACGACTGCAATTTCACACTGAATTAACCAGAGTAAGTGTTTCATCTGGGTTGTCGACTTGTCTTTGCGTCCGTGCAAACGAGCCACTCATTTAGTCATATTATGCTAAAGAGAGAATCAGTGTCAAATGAGAAAGTACCAGACTAAGTGATACCTCAGCTCCTGGTTAAACACCCCGCTAAATTTTTCTCCTTACGATGCCCCCATCATTCCTCTACCGCTGCCTTTCTCTCTTTGAGCTCGCCGATTAAACCTCACTGAGCTGTCGTCAACATATTGCTCTTAAAATTTTCCAAGTAGCTCTTGCTGAATGCTAATGTCCTCTGCCCTACGCTGGAGGAGAAACACAACAGCTGTGGATAAAATCACCCCCAATGTGCTCTCAAGTGCTCATCTTTTACCACTGGCCTTAAAAATCTGGTCATGGAGAAAAGAACAGATTCTGTCTGCATTCAAGCTCTTCTTGCTGAAGTATCTTTGGACATTTCTACAACACATGGAGATACATAGAATTTCACTGTTGTTAGTCAGTGAATGATCTGCTACATTTGAAGTTAATAAACATTATTGTTACACAATTTGTAAATGCACTTTTGTTGAATCTCTGACCATCTGCACTTCTGAGAAACTCCCCGTCTAAAATGGTTGTTTTATGCCCAATTATATTGCTGAAATGTTGTCATTTAGCCTAATTAGCTGCAAATGGCCTCCAGCTATTTCTTCTTGGTAACGCTTGCTTTTCCAGCCTTTTGTTTCCCCTGTTTCAGCTTTTTGTACACATTTGCTGCCGTCAGATAAAAAAAAAAGAGTAATTCACTTCATATTTAAATAACAGGACATTTTGTGTGTCTGTTAATAACTTCGTGTCATTGTGGTGTAATATTATGTATGGGGTCCCTCAAGGATCGGTTTTGGGACCTATTTTGTTTTCCTTATATACAGTATGATTCCCCAGGTTATGGACATACATAGGCATGGTGTGTGGTTTCATTTATATGCTGATGACACTCCCTAATCCCTACAGGATTGCTTTAATAATATCAAAAGCTGACTGTCACTCAAATATGACAGATTTACAAATCATTGCATTCTGATGTTTTACATTTACATTTTACTTTCCTAATGGGAATATATAATGTTACTAGCATGTTGACCCGTGGGGATCCATGGGTTCTAGATTGTGTATTCGTGCATGCTGTACCGCATTTGTCCGCCAAAGTGTTCTAGGTATAGCAAAGTGATTGAAAGGCTACTGTATCTCAAAATGACTATCTCCCAATATTAAATATGTCGTTTTCACTAGTCTCTTCCGTGATCAAAAATACGTAAGTATGCCAAACTGCAGCAGTCAGCTTTTTCTGGATTTTGTGTGAATCCCGTGACACACATACACGCACACAGAGGCCACTTGGCGTTTATAATATAGTTGCACATATACAAAAATCTTTTCTGCTTTGGCTGAAAAAGATGATGGTTTGGGTCAAATTATAAACAATGGGCTTTACTCACAGCTCTGCTACCTTCTAAACTTCAGGTGGCTCCTTTATTTCCTGTCTTTCATTATTGGACACATAGATTAATCCAGGTTTATCTGCTACTTCTTGTTGAGGCTAGTGTGGTCAGACACACCTGGATTAATCAGTGTGTCCAATAATGAAAGACAGGAAATAAAGGAGTCACCTGAAGTTCAGGAAGTAGCGGAGCTGTGCATAAAGCCCATTGCATTCATGTTATGTAAAATCTTTGTGTACTCTGTTTAACACCAAGCTGTCTTAACTTTCTTTCATTCTAACCAAGTGCTGCAAGTGTCTAAACCCAATCACAAAAGGTTTAATAAGGTTAATAAAGCTGGAAACATTAATGAAATGTTGTCATTTTACATTTACATTAAAATTCCCATGAGAATTTTAAACACATCCCTAATTTACCCATATATAGAAGTGATTTTATGTCCATACATGTGCATATTATGTGTCCATAGTTTGCAGAAATGCACAACTTTTGGCTACTTTTCCCCTTCTGACTGGATTGCAACTGGAGATGGTAGCTGGTAAAATACAGGCACTGTTTTAGAAAGTAGAGAACTCAGTGTGCTGCATTGAAATGTCCTAATGGATGTATCTGCAATGACACACAGTGTGCTCATGGGATGTGACATCCTGAGGAAAGTGAAGCTTATCTATGGATTAAGAAATGCAGTCCCGGTAGTAGATTAGCTTACCTTACCACATCGTGTCATTGCAGTGCTGCAGTTTCCAACTGAGTGATAGCACAGTTTTATATAATAATGGTAACACTGACTCCGCAACTCCTGAAAAATCTTTAAATGAACCGTCTTTGATCAGAGTTATTAGACATTTTATAACTGTTAAACTTAATCTGTAAATTATACAGAA
>JAPTYQ010000029.1:16257094-16272556 GCA_029814465.1 Ostorhinchus cyanosoma
TTAATGGGTACCCAGCCCAGTGGTGAACCAGGCTTGGTCTTTTATAGAGAGACCTATTAATATGAATCATTCACTACTGACATGTTTTTTTTTTGATGATTTAGTTGTGCTATTTGGACTTACTGAGCATGTCTGCAAGTTAAGTGTGACCAGTTCTGGACAATGTGCGCCAATATGCTTCAGAGCCTCGTCTTCTAGCTGTGAAGGAAAAAACAACACAGGTATAAATACATCGTGGCATGCTTAGATTTTACAGAGACATGTTTATAAAATTCACTGATGATATATAAGGTTTGTACATATTTTTCAAGGTCAAATCCAAGCACTTTTAAAGGGTAATTTTTTATTTTTTACAGAACAGTACCTTATCGTTAAGAAAAAATACATATCTACTACACATAAACTCATGCCTATTTTTTTGACAATGACGTATGTTTGTATTATACTATAAACATCTAAAAATAACACTTCAAAAAGGTTAGAAATTAAGGGAGGACAGAAGCCACTTGGCGTTCTTCAGGCACAATCGCCCCGAGCCAAAGATTTAGAAAAAATGTACCTGGAGTCGACCTGAGAACACTCACCAATACTCTTTTTTTGACATAAAGTTTTATTTTTCCAAATGCATTACCTCTCTGTAAGTAGCTTTGGCTTGAGTTATTATAAAAAAAATAAATAAATCACATCACGGAGCTATAATTACAAGCACTTTCAAGCACTTAAATGAAAATTGAAGCACTTTTCAGACCATGAAAACGCAACACTGAAATTCAAGCAATTTCAAGGATTTCAAGCACCTGTACGAACCTTGTATAAATGCCGATGTGTTATATCTTCTGAGAAATCTACATTTTTTTTTCTCATCTGCAAAATGACTATAAACGGTTTCTGTTAAATCCTTCCACAGAAACATCCTTCGCTGCACAGGAAACGACACATTTTACATGTGCATTTGCAGCAAGAGTGTTCTATTTGTAACGAAAATAAGAGGAAGAAGTAGGTTACTGTAGAAAATGAAAGCCAGTGAAGCAGAATCTATATGGAAATAACACACTGTGCTTCCTGTGCAAGTTAAGAAATGTTAGGCAAAAGAGCTCAACTCATTCCCCAGGCTTTCATCTCATACCTGTGTGCACCCCTTAAGGAAAAGGCCTTTGAGTCCAGGGCAGGAACGCACCAGGGCCTGGATGCCGTCCTTTGTGACCTGATCACACCATGAGATGTTGAGTTGCTCCAGTAGAGGACAACCCTCACTGAGAGAAGACACCAAAAGAAAACAGTTCGTTGGTTTCTTACGATATGGTTTTAGTGAATTCACTTCAAGTCCATGTCACCGTGTTGTACCTGAGAGCTTTGAGTGACAGGTTGGTGATTGAGGTACAGGAGGCGAGGTCCAGGTGCTTCAGTTTTGGACAGAACTTGCTGAGACTGTTACACGTGCTGCAGAAGACAAGACAGTGAGTACATTGAGAAGGAGACGCCCTCACCAGACATGTGGTCTCTGTTAAATGAGCGGTTCACATACCTGTCGGTTATCTTGGTGCAGCCGTTTAGACTGAGCAGCTCTATGTTCCTGCAGTTCTGGGAGAAAGTTCTAGAGGAGAAAAAAACATTAGAGCTTAGATGAAACTTTATTGATCCCACAATTGGTCACTAGAAAAGCACTCGGAGAGCACAGACCTCCGCCAAGGCAGACCCCCCACCCCCTGAACACCACCAAAATGTAATCATTTCTTCCTTGTGTCAGTATCAACATTTCCTGAAAATTTCATCAAAATTTGTCCATAAGTTTTTGAGGCATCTTCCTAACAGACAAACAAATAAACCCAGATTAAAACATAACCTCCACTGTTCCTTAGCAGAGATAATAAAACTAGCTATATTTACATCAGAAGATATTATATCTTATGGATGATGTTCCTCCAACTCAACTGACACTATTCTGATTGGAGATTCCAGTTGGTTACATATTAAACAAGATGATCCAATAAAAAGGCGCATTTGCATCGTTGAGAATATCATTTCATTCAATAGATGATAGAATAGTGGATTTTGGCTTCATTCACCTGTGAACAACATGGAGTCTGGAACGATACTTAAATCTATTGTGTTCTCCAAAAAAAAAAAGTTTTACAAGCCACAGACTAAATTAGTTTTCTGTTCCTCCTCATCAACTCATCATCTTGTCTAATATGCTCCCCCATGTACAGAAAGAATATACTTACTCCAACAAGAGAGAAACAATTGGAACAATAATTGACTAATATTTTTCAGGTGAATATAAAGTCAAATGTATACACTAACGCTCTCAACCCAAATGAAAATACTCCTGATTGGCCATTCTCGTCTTATGCAGTTTTATAGAATATTAAAGCACATGTAAAGTCAGATTATGATAGATGTCAAAATAGGTTTCCATATATTTCTTTCTATTTCTTTCAGGTGGTAAATTTTTAATACCTTAAAACATACCTAATAAAAATGTTACTGCTTCACATTAAAGCATTACTATTATACACTCTGCCATTTTTAACTTTGAAACTTTTCGTGCCACCATCCTGAGCAGGGCTCCTTAAAAGAATATATTTAGTTTCTCAATTGTCCTTCCTGTCTGAGTAAAGTAAAGTGTCACTGTACCAACTCACCTCAGGGCGCTGTCACCCACACCCAAGCATCCCCGTAGACTCAACTTCCTGAGGAACCCCCCACATCGCTTTGAGATGTTCTCCACCACCCTGCCCTGCAACAACCACAATCTAATCAGCCTGCTGCATTTCCTTCCACAAACAAGCACCGACCGATTAAGAATGATGAAGGAGAGAGAGAACGTATGTGCTTTACGTCCTGAACCTATGATAACACAGAGATAAAGAGGTCTACCGCTGTGTTCGGATGGTAGAGGATTGCAAAAGCACTGTATACAACATGATAAGCTTTTCAGGGGAATAGTTAATGGTAAAGTCAGTGATGCTGTGAGAAGGAAATCAGTGAAGAAGAAAATGTAACTATGCTTCCATCCAGCTGTTTTTTTTTAAATAGTGGAAATGCCTAATATTCTAGAAAAAGGTGAATAATTACAAAAAATGGTGTGTTTGCAATAACCTCCTGAGACCTAGCAATGCATTTTTGTCCTCTGTAGGGGACAGTTTTACTTAAAAAATGCTGTCCATTGCAAAGGATATTTCATTAAAAAAAAAAAAAAAAAGTATCTCAAAAAGCTGTTGCATTATCCAGTTTCTAATCAAGACAATTGTTTAATGTAAAAAACCCTAAAATTTTCACATTCCTGGGTCTCAGGAGGGTAAAGTACTGCAATGTTCCTTGATTTACTATTTCTAAATGGCGAGAAACATTTCCACGTATCAACAGCTACAGACACAAACTTTAGACAAGGGCTGTGACAAACTGTGCAGAAGTCTGACCTGTTGTTACATGATCCTGACCAGAACTTTCAGGGGTAAAAGCTAAAACTAGGTTAATATTTTTGACAAAACTCTGATCATGATGATGAAGAACTAATGGTAGTGGATGGAAATGCACATACAGTTACATTTTCTTTTGTGAATTTGATAAAAATTTGGTTAGGCCTCAAAGATCTAAACAGCCACCAGTGACCAAAAGCATCTAAACTGTTTAATAACTGTTGAACCATTAATCCTATCAATACATGTAAATAATTCAGGTAAAATGCAGGTCCTCAGCTTTTCATGGTTATCAGATATGACCCATTTGGACGTTCAGAGGTTCCCATACTGAATATGGAAACATCGACATCTTCTGCAAAATTGACTCACCAGTAAAACCCATGGAGTTTTACAAATCCCAGTGGTTGTAGACTCTTGTTTTTATGTTCAGTTAATGATATATTTTGTTGAATACCTCACTTTTTCCTCAGTTTTCTCTGTTTTGATATAACAACCCATGAAATTACTCTGAACATCTATATGATCAGTGAATAAAATATAAGAAAATGCATATATATATTCCACTGAAAAATGCAAAATGCATGAAGAATATTCTGACAAATTGGGATAAATCACTTAGGAAAGGTTAAAAGTGGAGAAAATTCATCGGGAAGCTTGTACAAAAGTAGTTCTAGATCTTTGAGGGTTAAACATTTAAATTTATTTAGATGGACAGCTGATTTGTGAAGGAGACATTGAAGTTTGGATGCATTTGTATCGCCTACTGAATGGAAGACTTTCTCACCTCAATATCTCTCTGAAAGTCAAAGAGGTCGATTCGTTGCCAGTTGCTGCCATCCAAGGCCAGGACGTTCCAGGACTGAATGCAGGGAGAAAGAAACAGGCATTCAGGGTCAAGACTTCTCCCAAACATACCACACACACGGACGCAGAACGCACACTGAAACACACAGTCACGCACGCACACACACACACCTTGCGAACACAGACTCACCCGTGAGACCTGGGCACAGCGACAGAGTGTCACCACATCCAGAAAGGAGAAGATTCTGGAAGACAGACGGGGACGCTTTAGAAACCCTGATTCCCGCTGCCAGAAGCTTCCTCTTTATACTAGACTCTGCCCTAAGAATCAACCCTGTGTGTGTGTGTACTTGTGTGTGTGTCTGCTTTCACTCACAGCACAGAGGTGTGAGTACATCGACTAATATTGTCTCTGGCTGTCGGCAGGACTGATGTGTTTACTCTGTTTGCAGGATAGACAGATAGTGTTTACTCCAAGTGCGGAGGAAGACACGCAATCTGCTCGGAAGAAATAGAGCGGGAATTCTACTATACGTGCCTACAATGCAGCAAATACAATATGAGATGGGATGCAGTGAATCACAGCACTGCCAGCTTTACAAATTTAGGGTTCTGCACCTGGAGGACCGGCATGGAGTCAGCAGCCGCAGTACAGAAAGCTTGGCTGGCATGACCCAGGCTTGAGTTATGGCCTTCATTTTCTGTTTGCTCAGAGACTTGTGAGTTTTTTTTTTTGTCTGAAATCAATTTAAATGTTTTACAGCCTCGAGCATCTGTTTTTAATTACAGTTTTAATACAGCAGAGTAAAAAAAAAAAAAAAAAAATGGAAATGTGCATCATGGCGGTTGGCTGCCCAGTTGGTTCAGTTGAAATATTTGCTAAAGGGCAAGTGAGCATACAGTACATGATTGTGAGATGTGCTAGTCATTGGTGTGACGCTATTTTGGAAAAGGAGGAGGGTTGGTGCGAGGCCAGTTGTGCTTTTGTGGTGTGTGATTGGATGTGGTGGTCAGGAGTGAAGGCAGGGAGGTGAGTGGTGAGTATATGCAACATGCCATTTTCCCTTTTTAAAGACCCGAAAAAGTCTGAAAGGAAGCGTCAAAAATAAAAAGTTACTGACCGTAGCAACAGCTCCTTAGGCAGCTTCTTATTGATGACAGCCTCGTCACTATTTGTGAACATCTGAAAGGGTGCAAAACATAAGATCAGTCTTGGCAGATTACTTCAACATAGCTACAGCCCTGCTTCATCCATTCACCTCACTCAAGGACAGACCTAGCATATAAGCAAGGATAAATGATGGCAAACTCATCAGCAGAAGCAGATTCAATGTCGAGTCTCGGCCAACACTGAGGGTGTCAGAAGATAAAGGAGCAGAGGAAAGAGGGTTTTGTGTCTTCAAAGCAAAAGCAGCAAGACTGGACATTGTACAGATGCGTGAATAGCTGTAAAAGTCCAGGCATTAATTCCTGTGTTGTTAAATTTTCACTACAAGTTAGCACATACTGAGATTTTCACACTGAAATTACTTATAACCTCAAATGAATAGCTGATGCTTCTGCAAACAGCTAATGGGTTTGCAGACAAATACTGTAAATGCATCATGTGTGAGCATAGATACTAACCTATAATCTCCAGAAACATCCAAGGACACAAAGAGACAATAAATTAGCATTCATCAGCAACCAGCTACTTAGTTCGATGCACAAACACCCACTCTCTGAGGAATGCAGGGTTGTGATAATTTGTGGGAAATCATACTCAGCTAGATTGTAAAATGCAAGACGTTAACACGGTGACTATTGGAAGCATCCACTCAGTCACACCGAAGAGAATGAAGCAACATCTGGCCCAATCCATTTTCCTCCATAGATTTAGAAAGATAAATCTAACCCAGGGACAGCGTAATTGAGGGGTGGGGGCTTTAGTGTGTAAATAAAAATGGCAGGAAGGCACATGTTATTTACAAGAAGCAAACATCTGTGACAAGATCAACAAGGAATTTGCAAGTCCTTATTTGCACGTCTTTATTGGCGCAAATACATTGTAATACTCAACTGAATGTTTATTTGGTGCGTTTACACAAATGAAATCAGGTCCAAAAGGAGGACACATGTGCCATTTTAATTATAGGTGTCTGTCATAAAACCACATTCACATTGGGTTCCAATGGGGGTTTACAAACTTCAGCAATTCCTCAACTGACAAAAACAAACTGACAGCTCTGTCAGTTGAAATTCACGACCGGACCTTTAAAACCCAGTCCTCTCTGGATTTAAAGCTGCTGTATATCTATGCAATAAACATAAAAAAACCTGCCTATAAAAGGGTCTGCCTGCACAAATGTGTAAAATTCCAGGGTGAGAGGGGGACAGATATTTGGATTTGGGGCAAACTGACTCTGATGACTCGCCTTCCGCAGCGCTTCTTTCTGAAACAATAATCCAGGGCCAATTCCAAAGAACTAGATGCGCGTGGTCAACGGGCATACACTGTCCCCCTTTTGTAATCTAACATAAAATGGACCTGATGCTGCATGAATGTGAGCATTATGTTTCTCCAGTGGTCAGCTCTAGCCGGTGATGCAGGCCTGCAGGAGGTAAAAAAAAAAAAAAAAGCTGGGTAAGCTGTAAAACCTCCAGCAAGTAATAACTGAAAACTAAATAACATGTGTATATTTTATAAAAAGGTATCACGTTTTTAAATCAAATCAGATTTGTAGTTTGTCTCTTCACTATATTTTCCACTGTGAGTTAACATAAAATATGAGGCTATTTTGTGAGCATGCTATTGTTATATGGATGTAGATAAGGACTAGAGACATATTATAAACACCCAGGAGAAAAAAATAAGTTGTTTTGTTGTCCTCGTGTTCAACTAGTTCAGTAACATCAGTGCCATCAGTACGATGCAGTTATTATTCACACATTCCTTTAAAACAGAAAATACAACTTGGGCCATTAAAGCCTTCTGTAGCCCTTTGTTGAGAGCTGATACAAAACAGATGAGCTTCAGAGCAGAACAGTGAATGAGGAGCTTCCGGGAGAGATTTTCAGAGTAAAAGTTTCACTAGCAACCACTGGAGAAAGTAGACACAAGAAGATAATCATCACTGTGATCATAGTCATATTGAGTCTTCAGTCTGAGTAAATCATGATAAAATCCCAGATCAATTTACACTAAGAACTTAGAGCACAATAACTATATACATAGTATACTTCAGATGTTTTAATAACACTTAAGTCAAAAGTGCATGATAAAATTTAGAAAAACAGCTTGTACTGAACATGCCAGTTTCTTAGTATTATTTCTTGGTTTTAATCTGCAAGTATGCAACTACAATTTACCTTAATTTCCATTGTAATGGTTTGATCTTTTAACACAAACCACATGACTATCCCACAGCACCTCGCACTACGCACATAGTAGTAATAACAGCCTAAAATATTTTAGTCTCAATATCCCAAACAAATAAATGCACATTTAAGTGAATGAAATAGAAGAGAAGAGATACAAAATAAATGGTATATGTGGGGGGAAATGATCCTGCTGTTTTTATTGATACATTGGGATAAAAATAAATAAATTAGGATTTAAAAATCGATTAATAAAACTATTGACCTTTTCCTTATAGGACTATTTTCTGTTTAATTTATATGTACATTTCTACTTATATGAGTACTTTTATCTTTTGAGCCACATGTCTTGTCACTATTGACTGCAGGTACAAAAATACATTTCACTGTTTGCTACACTATGCATAACTCTGCACAAATAAAACCTTATCTTATGTTAAAGTATATTGTTATATATTTAATTACACCTGCATGTACAATCCAGCGTTAGTCAACTTCTAAAATAAACAATGCAATATTAATTGACAACATAGTAATGATAAGACCAAGTTAATTTACTATTCTATATAAAAATTAATTTAATTTGCTAAGTGAGCTATATACTCAGACTAAAAATCACAGCCATCTTTTTACACCAAATACGTAAACACAGAAATTCTTCGTTGGTAACTGTATTGTCTCTGGGGAATTATAAATACAATAAACATGTAAGAAAATTACCTTGAAAAAAGAACCTTTATATACATACACATGGTATCAACTGTATATAATTGCACTTACGTTGATACCGTGCCTTTATGCATATATTTCATTTATATATTTACACATTAATTATTCGCCTTTGAGTCTCGTTACGCCCCTTAACTGTAGTCTTTTATTTTGAATGCACGTCCGGTGTACTCCGATGCTAACAGTTGCTAGCTTGTAGCAGCGGCTCTACCGCAGCTGTTGGGCCAGAAGGTAACGGCCTGAATCTTCTGAGTCGTCAGCTGTTGCACCGTTAAAAATAAATAAAACCACACACAAATCCCACGCTAGCTGGGGATTAAACAACACCATGTACTCAGGCTACACAGGCCAATGTCACCGGCCGGATACGCTGAATTTGTCCCCAAGTTTTCTTCAAAATATTCATAAACGCCTGCGTGGCAGCGACACAAAGTTATGGTAAATAGCAAAAGAACAACAACGCTGAACCTGTGTGTGTAAAGGTGACTGGTGTTATCAGTTTAACCTGTTATGTGGGTGATACTGCGGCCGCTGGGGCCTGTTTAGTCGGTTGTTTTGTGCTAATACGGGGTGCTGTAGCAGTCGCAACCCGAGGCCCCCACAACCGCAACGGCCGTGGATAAGCACAACAAACGGGCTCGTCAGACAAGCTAGCAAAGTCGTAGAAAAATCACACCCCTGTCGATATCAGCCGAGGCATAAAACCACACATATAACCATTAAAACGACGAAAACAAACGCCTTTTTGTTCATGTGCATGGGGCTGTCCTCGGCGTGCTCTATGTAGCCTCATTGTCTTTGTTTTGACGGCGCAAAGGGAAACGAGGACAGTGTTTTAGGAGCTTTAAAAACGCTCGGTTCACTGATGAACATCTCGACAAACTCAATGAAAACCATTTAATTGTGTCCCAAACTGAACTAAACATCAAGACTGTATGTTGTGTGGCTGTTAGGGCAAAACAACAGCGTTTGACCTAATCCCAAACATTGACTGCGGAAGCTGCATCCATAAGCGCAGTTTTACAATAAATACAACGACAGTCATCACGTAGCCTATATGCTAACGTTTATAAGAGCACCTCTGGATGTGTGTCAGTGGCTGTCACTTCGTATACATAATAAACTCACCTCAAACCGGCTCCGTGAAACACCATTTACCTCCTTCCCCATGTCGGACGCTGGTTACCGACTCAATGAATTCGGTTTAGCTGCAGTAAAATTCAGATATGGGCCCTGTTTTTGTCGCTTCCCCTCCACGAGTATCATGCTACCGTCCTCTCGGTAGCTCCCACGGTACGATGTTGACGTTTTTTTGGTCTGAAACAGAAACAAGACCTCTTGATTTGTGATAAAACTATACGGGTTAACCTACACCAGCAGCCAGCCAATAAGCCTGTTCTCTTATCTGCTCAGTTCGCCTTCACTACCTCCTCCTCCTCCTCCTCTTCCCCACTAGCCTACAGCTTTCCATCCATCCACACAATAGCCCGACAGGAATAGGATCTGGCAACCTAAAATGGTGCTGATACTACGCCTACAATAAAAATAAAATTGTACTGAAGCATGAAGTGCATGGGAAAGAAAATACTGCAGCCTCACCTACTTGTTGTCTGGCCCTTTAACTACAGCCCACCAGAATCACTGGAGAAAAGATAAATATCAGAGTGGGGTGTCAACCTTTTTAACAGCCCACGTAGCACAGATATACTACCTGGCCACAGGCAATGTTATTCAGATAGACAGAAGTTATGTCTAAAAACAAAAAAAAGAGAAGAAGAACAAGGTAGATTTGATTCTACACAAATATAACAATAAGTGCAATTCCACAATTTACAGCTGCACAACCTTTGAATACCACAACAACCAGCGGATAATTTTGCTGATAAACTGCCCTGTTTGAGCTTATTACAGCAATTACACCCATTTAAAAGCCTTGTTCATTTAAAATGCGTCTGTCTACGCGTTACAAATGAATTGTTTCAATTTAATACGAAGCCATGTAAAAGACACGTAGAGCTGTTAAGATACATAGCCCATTTCATTGTGTATTAACTTAAAATGTCGTATTTATTTGCCCTCAAACATACAATGCAACTTTGTTATTACAGCAGGAAACGGTACTTCCTGGTTTGTTGTTAGTCACGCCCCCATACGACAGTCGAGCCAATCGGCATCCAGGGCGTCTGCTCGTCAAATTGCGTAGTTCTACTTGGAAACACCATGGGAAACTTCACCACAGTTAAAAAAAAAAAAAAAAAAAAAGCCTATGCGTTAATTTATGGAGACCTTTTACTGTCTTCCAAAGACAAAAAAAAAAACCAAAAACAAAACAAAAAAAACTTCACAACAGTTGCTTGATTTGACTGAAAACTGTTGAATATTAATAGAGAAATAAATAAATACAACTTTGTCCAATTCATTTCCCTCATAGCTGACCAACCCCCCCCACACCCCAGTTTATTCACTTTTATCATAATTTTTGTAATTTTTTGTAAAATTATACAGGTAGACATTTTTTTATTTACATTTTTTTTTACATCCTTTGACTTCTACCTTATTACTAGTTTATCACTTATCTGGGAAGTACTTTGAACTGCACTAATCTACTTGGAAGGTGCTACTCAAGTTAGGTTTGATCGGATTAGTGATTCAACCTATTCTTTGTATACGTGCAGTCTGGAGATAACTCAGTACAAACAGAACTTGGCTCCACAGTAGCCTATGGCAATATCAGGCTTTAAACTGAAAACTATTCACACTAAAGGAAAATAATCATTCATTCATTATCTGAACCCGCTTTATCCTCACTAGGGTCATGGGGGTCACTTGGAGCCCATCCCAGCTACATAGGGCGAAGGCGGGGTACACCCTGGACAAGTTGCCAGTTCATTGCAGGGCTGACCATATAGAGACAAACAATCAGGGAAAATAATAGCAAAAAAAAAATGTTTAGTTTGATTTTCACTTTCACATTTACTCATTAATTGCTTTCAATTTAACATTCAGAGAGAAAGTTACCTTTACTTTTGAATTTAATTTATTTTTTATTTTTTTTCTATTGCTAATCACCTATCAGCATTCTCCCAATACGTGATACTATCCTTTAAAAATGCAGTGTCAGAAGACTTTTAGTGTTGTACGGTTATTTTATATAGCCTAATAAAAAATAACTGATAATGGAAATGATGAGTGTCTGTTTGTCTGGCAGTGAAGCTTGTTCAATGTATAGTCCCATGTCTATCCTTTGCCAAAACCATGTGACAGCCCAATGCTAAACTGATGGCAAAAAAACTCAAAAAACAAAAACATATTTTATATCTCAATATTGTGGATTTACTTGATCCAGTTCACTGATTCACCCCAATCTCAATTTCAAATCATAATATGATTTTTTCCACCAAATTGTGCAGCTTTAAAAATACTATTATTATGATAACATTTCATTTCATTATATTTCAAGTGGGGTTTTTTTTTAATTTGATTGTGTATATTTATGTTCATAGGTAATATATTTGAACCTGCTCACTCGCTACTTGTTAGTGTCATTTGGCAGTAATGTACTGAGATACTTTACTTAATACAAATACTGATTGTACATTGTGAAAGTACTCAATGTAAATGTTAGACATTGAAAACATAGTCAAAGTTTGGTAAATACTCAGGAGGGGAAAATATTGTACCTTTTATTCTTCTAATGCGTGCACATTCATATATTAATTTAAAAAAATGTATTAATAGGTCATGATGTAATAATACAGGTGAAGCTAGATGTTTCCCACTACCAGTTTACCAGCTGCAACATCAAATCATCAAAAATTATAAATAGCATATTAAATTTTGTTACATTTATCAAATTCAGTTTCATTTACACAGCACAAGTTATTATACAGTTTTCTTAAGGCATTTCCCAAATTCAAAACAAAGCCTAGCTTATTTTTACCAGTGTCTATATGTGCGCACACACATACACAAATCAGAACTAAAGGATTTCTCCAGGCAACATTCTGTATTTAGTGTAACCTCTGTTCACATGACAAACAGTCTTACACACAATAAAAAACTTCTGACACAAAACTTGAATGAAACCTGGTTTATAACAGCTGAAAATTAGATCATTAATTCTCATATTATCAGCACAAAACATTTAAAAGCATATTATGAACAAAGACAAATCATATTATGCCCAAAGGAAAATTAAAGAGGCAAATAAATGAATCAGTTGATCCAGTGGGAGAACTGCATTTGTATGGACAATATAAGGACTCTATGGTACTGTTTTGCACAGTTCTTGGACATTCAGATTTTTTGTCACCAATATTTTTGGGTATTTGCATTCACCTAACTAGTGAATAGGTTTTGAATACGGAACTTTTAAACTTTGATATTGCTGCTTCCAAGTACGTAACATATCTAAAATTTGCCTTTGCAACCATTGTGTTGACTTACAATAACTGGTTAAAGAAATGATTTACTTGAGTAGAAACGTCTCTTCTTCTTCGCCGCCTCTAAACCGCCAACAAGAGTACAAAAGGCGGGCTCTTTGTTGCGATTGGTCGTTACCATGATACGCCCCTGATTGACAGGATTCCAGTTTCCGGCTCATTCCACCGTCCGCAGAACTTGCTAGTCACAGGAGCCACAATGGCGTTTGTAGTCTCCTTCAGATAGGGCTGTGGATGTTATTAAATCCACTAGCATCGCCCTAAATATAGGCCTGGTTGATTCCCAGAGCCATTGATAATAAACTGGAACATCTACTGCACACGAAAATACTATGATTTCTGATAAATATTGAAGTTATAGGGGATAAATCTGACATTAAAGGGAACATGTAAACAGTACCAACCGGGTCAAGTTTAATTTTGTTCGAGAAACGAGCGTCTTTTAATGAAGACATTTGCTTGTTTCTGAATGCTAAGACCGTAAATCTGTGGAATAAAAACACCTTTACTTAACTTGGCACCGGACAAGGACAGCTTTCTTTCACAAAGGGACTTTTTTTCTTTTTACGAGTCAGCTCGCTAGCGGCCGAGCTTTAGCTAGCGGTGCTAGCTAAATTGAGACGGAGACGACTTCACAATGCTCCGATGTTTGATTTGGATCCTTTTCATTCACTGATTTAATCAGACTACATACTCCACAGCACTGGGAATCCACATTGGTATTTTTCTGCTTTGACGAACGGTGTCGACGATCTCAATGGAATGAATTGGAGTTAAGGACTGGACGTGAGCGGCCTTGCGTGTTTATTTTGTGTGTGTTCGTGTCCTGCTTCTGCTTAGTAACACTTTGTTTTAGTACTTGGGGGTAGCTACTGCTTTCCCGTGAATGACTTGCCTGGACCACCGAGGCCCAGTCACAGGAGTGGTACCGACGCCGGCGTGAGGGATGCCTGGGTCGGACCGACACCATGGGACCAAGAGGAAGCCGGAATTTAGCCTCAGTGGTGCGACACACCAGACCCAGGCCGCGTCTCATACCTCTGCGGGGGACATGACAAGCAGAGGCGGCAAGGTACAGTTAAAGTCTCCAATGTCTGCTTTAAAACGTAAACGGCATAAATCAAACAAACATAATCGTGAATCCTCGGCGGTACCGGGAACCGTAGATTTTGCCCTCGGTGAGACGGCGCCTCCTGGTGTCAACACGGTGAAGCCTCTGGTGGAGTACGATGATATCAGCTCCGATTCGGACACGTTTTCGGACCCACCGTCCTCCAGGCCTTCGGAGAGGGGTCTCGGGGATCGGCTGGAGCCTTCACCAGAATACGATAAGGACGATGCCTGCAGAGAACCAGAAGGTAGAGAGAACAAGGCACACAGACACTCCCGGAAAAAGTCCAAGGATCCTAGTAAAGTTAGAGACCCTGGGAATGGGGAGCGTGGATTCAAGAAAAAGAGCAGCAAGGACCGTGAGAAAGGGAGTTATGGAAAAAGTAAGGACAAGACTGCATCTACATCTGCATCATCCTCATCCAAACGCCTGATCCAACCTGAAGGCGACTTGAAGCGAGGGGAGCTGTTGATCTCCTCCCAGATCCAACCTGCAGCCAGTGTAGGTAGCACCACCTCCTCCACATCTTCATCTCGCAGTAAGGAGAGCAGCCGCTCAGGGAAATCTCGCAAAGAGAGGCAGCAGAGGAGGGAAGGCCGAGGAGATGGAAGCCGCAGCTCCTCTCAGAGAAGCCGGACTGAAAGGAGCCACCGTAAGGCCTCTAAAAGCCACAAGTCCAGCCCCAAAGGCAAGTCATCCAACAGGGGTAGCCCTAGGAGGAAGGGCACCAGCTCTGCTCTGTCACCCAGTCCCAGAAGAGGAGCTGGGAGTGAGAGTCCTGTGGGTGGTGGGTACAGTCAGCAGGGAGATGATGGCTACTCCAGGCGAAGGGTGGCCCAGCACAGTCCCAGTCCCTATGGGGATGTGTCTCGCCGAAGCAGACAGAGATCAGACAGCCCCTATGGCAGCAGACACAGGTCCTCCAGCTACGAGAGGGACAGCAGTCCCTACTCCAGGAGACGGTCCATCAGCCCCTATGGTACCCGCAGGTCCTCCAGCACCAGCCCCATGTCTCGGTGAGTATGAGCTCAATGACACCCACAACCTCCTGACACAGCAGGGACAGATACATTCATGCATTTAGATGTTTTGTGATATCCTGCTGAGACCCAGGAAATGAAAACCTTTGGCTTTTTTTTTTACATTAAATGATTGTTTTGAGTTTTCTGAGCCAAAGCAGCAGCAGAAGTTACAGATGGTAGAAATTTCAGCCACACATCCATAGTAAAAATGCACATAAAACACACAGTAAAACCATACATAATCATCATACTAAAATGTACATATGGAACGCCACCAATACTAGAAGTGTACAACAATGTTCCTTAAAAGAGTCTCAAAGTCAAACCCATTTCAATCAGTTAGAAAAACCACTACATTCAGATTGATCCTTTTCCCATTTATTTAAAATGACTTTGCATTTTTTAAATGGAATGTACTTTGCAACGCATAACTTTTTTTTTTTTAAAATGAAGTAAACCTTTGAACTCTTGTCCCCTACAGAGGCCAAAAATGTATTGTTGGGTTGGAGGATATAGAGGAGTAGTTTTTTTTTTTTTTCACCCAGCTCCTACACAAGAAAAAAAAAAACCAG
>JAPTYQ010000029.1:16548875-16563892 GCA_029814465.1 Ostorhinchus cyanosoma
TTTTACTGGTCTGACCCACTTGAGATAAAATTGGGTTAAAATGAGTTTGACTTTTAATGTCTTCAGTGTAATTTTTTGCACTTCACTAATTCATCCCATGGGTTGTTTTGGACCCTTTGGTGGGCAGGTTTTCACCTACAGGCCTTATGCTTGACAACCTTGATCTAAACTATTAGTTTGCATCAGTGATTTAACTTCAATGAATGTCTGAATGGGAATTTTGCAATTTATTGACATTATGTAAGTATAGTATGTGGGTGTGAACAACAGGGGGATTGCAACTTTGTGGTAAGTGATCATTTTAGTGGTTGAGTGGGTGGGCGGTATTAAACTGTATTGTGTACACAAAGATTTGCCATTGGTCCAGACAAGAGATTTGGTGCAGGCGTGGACTGGACGAAGGTGAAAATACTTGAACAATCTCACGAGAAAATATGAGATTTTACTGATTATTGTTTACATTGCAAAAACATGAGAACCGAACCGAATCGATCCGGATTACACTGAAACGCTTGCAACTGCACAACTTCCGAAACAGATTGGTTTCTCCCCTGCGGCGAGGAAGGAGATTGGAGCCGAACTTTGTTTTGATCTAGACGAAACCCAGGACCCGAAATTTCATCTCACCAACGGGGGAGAAAAGATAGGGGGATCTAACGTTAGCTTTAAGGCATCACTTCCACCAGGTGAAAAACTGAGAATCTCGAGGGTCGCCATTGTGTAGAGCGAGACATCCGACATTTGCACGGAATGGTCTTCGGGGAGAGGGATGTGATGGGGATCCCCGCCTAGGCAACACAGAAAGGCGGGTTTGGGATACCCGGAGTGGTCGAGGCCTCCGAGGGAATCCTCCGTCGTCTACCTTGAGCCCACGGCGCGCTCCCGTGTCTTGATCGTTAACAATCAGCACGCGAGAGACGCGGCTGTGGATGCGGCCTAGCCTGGGAGGGTCTGCCGAGCATCTGGGGAAACAACGGGGACGGCTCCGGGGTTAACAACAGGACTGAAAAAATATCACATTGCAGTAAGTATCTGGTTGGGATGTCGAACTTAAACCCGGCATGGACGGATTTCTTGTCGCCACGAGCCGTCGTGGCACGAGCACTGGCAGCAGAACCGATAAGATGCTGCTTTTGACAGACTGTTAACGTTAGCATAGTGGCTACATAACGCTAGCTCCCGAATGCGTGTTTCTAAAACAATTCACAGCTGCGAACACCAGATGGATGCTTCATTTTTATCTGTTATCGATAACTCAGACAACATGGCGCACATTTTTCCTCGTATAGGTGTGTTATTTGGCATAATCAAGTGTAATGTTACTAGCTAAGTAACTGTTAGCTCTGATGTTGCAATGCTAAGTGATGTTCAACATCGGTAGGCTTGTTAGCTCATTTATCTAACATTAGCTAACTACCTTGTTGATTATTCACTAGTGTGGTCAAATTGTCACGTTTATCACCTTAATGTTGATCAAATCAGCTGACCTCACCGAGTAACAGTAAACAAGAAAATGGGCTAGAGTCATTTTGTTGGATGGACACAAATGCTATATGTTTCACTAATGATTAAATGTATGGAAGCCATATCTAAGAGACATATCAGTTGCTGTTGGGCGTGTGTCTTAACCTTTTCTCAAGCTAGCAAGCTGGCTACTTATTGTCTCTTTTCCATTGCCTCTAGTAGACTTGGCAGTTCGTCCATTAGTGACCTTTCAGAACTTCAGCGCCATGTAACTTTGGCCTATAATACCAGGGCGTTATCACATGATGCTATAATTTTCCAGGCAGTGACTACACATCTGGCCTATGCATTTGATATGTATGTAATGCCTTATTTGTCCCATTTTGGGAGAAATAGAGCATATCAGTGCATGACTTAGTTTACTGAGTCCTCAAGTGCCTGGCTGGTGCTTGCTGATTACACATGATAGGGGAAAACATTATTGTCAGGATTATTGATGACTCAGAACAGGAATTTTCCACATCCATATAGCTAAAAACAGCCATGACTCATCACAATGAAGGCCTTTTGAAACTGCAATGTGTCACTCCCACTTGAATATACCAGACCCCACAACGCCTTCCTTAATCTGTGCTCTTGTCTCTTGCAGCCATGATGGAAGAACTGCATAGCCTGGACCCCCGACGGCAGGAGCTGCTGGAGGCTCGCTTCACTGGGGTTGGTGTGGCTAAGGTTTGTGTTACAGCGATGTCACAAAGGTGGCGCTTGGGAATCCTATCATGTCAAAGTGTTTATAATCACCAATTTTCTACATTACACATTTTGTAGATGTCTTCCTTTCTTTGTCCCACTCTGCTTCAGTGTCATTCTGCTGTACTGCTTGGACAAGCTTGGCCCTACTCCTTTCTTTGTCTGTCTCTGGAGTAGGTTGAGCTGTGTCTGTGTTTTTTGGCTGGTATGATATGGCATCTCTCCCTGGCTCATGATGTAGTGCCTGTATATGCAGGCAGCGGTGCCTGCCAAAAAGGCCACAGACGGGACAGGGGTGGTAGAAGGAGGAATGAGGCCAGAGCAGGAATGCAGGAATAGTTATTGACCAGGTGTGAGTGGAGGCAGCATTTAGCCTTCTACCCTCATGTTTGATACATTGATGGAGCTGTATTTGTGGAAGGTGATCTTGGAACAGTTCGGGAGTGAGAGTCAGCGCCAGGAGTGGGCCCTGTGCCAGCCATAGGCAGAGCTCAGCCCAGAGCATGGCATGGCTGCTGCCGCAGAGAAAATGGCGGCTCCTGCTAAGGCATCATGCCACAGCCACCCTGTGTGACAAGAGATGCTGTGTGTGTGGAGTGGGTGAGTGAAAGAGTAGTGTGTCAACAAATGACTGTGAAGAAATATGGGTTGGTGGTCTAAAAGCCCTTCAATGTCACAGAGTAGCTCATAGTTTTTATCTTGACCTTGAACAGCAGTGTGGCTCTACTGTTCTCCCTGTCATCACTAAGTTGGCATAAAAGAAAGGAAAATTGTTGTTCTTTGAAGAGAAAGAACAAGCACGCCTTTTGGTAATGGGACAGTTTGGGCCTTCTCAAGTAGTTGGAGAGTGTGTTGCCATTTAACTTCAAAGAACAAGCTCTTTTTAGGTAGGTATAAAAACGTTGGTCTTTTTAAAAAAAAAAAAAAAAGCAAAGCATCTTTTTGCTGTTTTTCTCTAGAGGGAGAAGAAAAGAATGGTTAAGCTCATGGTGAACTGGAGAAAAATGGATGACATTATCTAAAGGTGACAGACAGAGGGAGGAATACATCCCCAGCAGCATGCCTAATGTTCAGCCATTTTAGGAGGGTTCAGTGAGAGAGCTCTAGTGTGCTCTGAATGACTAAGTATCTTTCCCTGATTGGACAGTGCTTCCTGAATTCTGATGTGATTTGACTGACAGGCATCACCTAGGGAACCAGCATTAGGACTGATGCAGGTCTAGATTCAGTGGGAAGTTAATGGTGACAGCACTAAGCCAGTCCTCCGCATCCCTTCTCTCAGTTTTCACCCATTTTATTTAAGGTTTTCTGACTCTCTCAGCTCTACTCACAAATTTATGCAAACAGAAGTAATAAAAATGCATGCATTGCAAAGATAGTTTTCTGTCTTTATGTGTTGTAACTGCATCTTGTGTTAATGTATTTATTATTTTAACAGGGGTCAGGCCAAAATCAGAATGAGTCATCCAATCAGAGCCTATGTAGCGTGGGCTCTCTCAGTGACAAAGAGCTAGAGGTTAGTCTTTGTTATAAGCAAAATTTCTCTGTTGCTGTACAGTGAATGTGATTGATTGACTGACTGATTGTACTTTGCTCACAGACTCCTGAGAAAAAGGCAAATGACCAGAGAGTACGAAAAAGGAAAGCAGACCATTTTGACAGCAGCCAAGGTAAGGTTGTTGGTGCTGCGATCCTCTCCCTCTTCATGTTTCTTAGATAACAACCCTTCTCTTCAGTCCTCTCCTCTCCTTTTTTTTAGGCAAAGCAGGAGCAAGAGGACATAAAATTAGTGATTATTTTGAGGTGAGTAGTGGAAAAAATTTCTACCTCCGAGCGTCTCTCAGCTGAGCACTCCTTCAGTTTTGGGTGTATCACGTTTCACTCCTTCAGTCTAACCCCTCTGTTTTACTTCTTTCGGTCTTGCCACTGAATTGCTTTACTCTTCTCCTCTTTTTACATGTCTGTCAGTTTGCGGGAGGTAGCGGTCCTGGTACCAGCCCTGCCAGGGGAATTCCACCAGTGGTCCGCTCTTCCCCACAACACTCGCTCTCCAACCCCCCTGTCACGGTGAGCATGTTTGCTCTATGGCCCTTCTAATGCACTTTTACCTTTTTAACACTCTGTCCCGCTATTCTCTCTTCCATGCTTGGTATTAACTTTGATGGGTCAGATTTGTTTACCTCCCACAGTGGAGAGTGGGGGTACACCCACATGGGAAGATCCTACAAGTGTATATGGTTACTTGCAGGGTGTGAAATATATGTGGCGGTCGAGGACCTGTTCCCACTTAGTGCTGCAGAGTTATGTACAGTATGCAATATACAAGTTCACATGGATGCAAGCCAAAGGCGATATAATAATCTAACCATGCTTTGACCACACATTAACAAGACTTATATTGTTAAAAGTCATGCTACTCACACAACTACACACCATATGACAGCTATATCCTGCAAAATAATCCAGTTGGCATACTCTCCAAACCTGTACTTGTGTAAAGTACAACTTTTCTTGTTATGCATGGCACGTCTCTCACAGTTCATTCACTGTAAACATATTCTGTCCTATCGTATCTCAACTTCGGGCGTTTTCGTTGCAATTTCTTTGTTATTCTCAGTTTTTTTTCTTTTTTTTTTTTTTATGTGAATCCAAACTTGGCAAGTAAAGAACTTTTTTCTTTCACATATTTTCTCAAGTTGTTGCATAGTGAGTTCATATTTATAACTGGTTGTATGATGTTGGCACAGATGGAAAAATGCATTTATTTTCAGGCTGTTTGTGGAAACATTAGTTTTGCCATATTAGATATTTGGATTGCGCATAGAAGCATTTTCAACAGTGCCACAATGAAGAAGCTGTTATAACATGGATCATTTTTGTAGAAGTATAAACTCACCACCACAGACACACAATCAAAATTTACACCATGTTTTGGTACTTGATGTGTTTACGTTTGTGTCACGTCTGTATTTTGCTGTTACACATTCATTATTTAGTGCATTATTCCAACATATTCTGTTGGCTTTACAGCTGCAGTTCTCAATTAAAGTCTCCAATGTGACGTGTTCGAAACTTGCGCATTAAGACAGCTCAACCCTTTTAATGAACATCTTTTATCGAATGTTTCTGCCTTGTAGGTGCAACAGGGAAGCCCCTCGTCTGTCAGTTCGTCCAATACAGAGCACTCATCGTGTTCACTGAAGCCTGTTTCTCTTCACATGCTCCACAAAGCCACACAGGTAATTCATATGCTCATTCATCTGGTTTATTTCCGTTGTACCTCAAATGGTTGGTGTGGAAACGGTAAACGATCAGAAGTTGTATAAGTCTGATAAACACGATATCCCATGGATTATATTTGTCATAATACAAAATCATCCACCATTACTATCACAGCAGCATTAACAAGAACACTGTTTTTGTCCTTGTAGTCTGATCTTACTATAGAGAAACTAACAGCGATGGAGAACAACAAGAACTCTGACCTGGAGAAGAAGGAGGGCAGAATAGACGATTTGCTGAGGGTACCAGTCTCATTACATTCTCATCCCTGCTACTCTTGTATCTATTTTCACTGGTTATGAGGATATCTTGTTCTCTATTTTGGTTTTCACTCTGTACATATTGACGTTGTCTGTACATGTAACAAGTTGTTGTTTTTTTTCTTTCCCAGGCAAACTGTGATTTGAGGAGACAGATTGATGAACAGCAGAGGATGCTCGAGCGATACAAAGAACGTTTGAATAAATGCGTTACAATGTCCAAGAAGCTGCTGATTGAAAAGGTTTGTTTCTTTCATAGCGCCGTGGCTTATTTTTGGCAGCGACTGTTAATTAACCTGTCTTTCTTGATGCCCATTTTCTCCAGTCCAAACAGGAAAAGATGGCTTGCCGGGATAAAAGCATGCAGGACAGGCTTCGACTTGGCCATTTCACCACAGTGAGACATGGAGCGTCTTTCACAGAACAGTGGACAGATGGATACGCCTTTCAGAACCTTATCAAGTAAGGATATTGATGTTTTCTATTAAAGCTCGCACTTTGTTTATCTTTGTATATTAACTGCACTTCTGTACACATTATGTGATGCCTTTGTATTTTGAGCCATTTGCACTGTACACAAAAGGAATAACTGAAATACAGAGTTAATCCCTGCCTTTGAAACTCATTTTCCATTAGCCACTCTCTTAAGGCAGTATCGTAACCAGCCAGAGGGCTTAGAGCTGAACTTAAAACACAGGCTGATAAATTAATTTGGTCTCTATGTCATCTCAATGTGCCATCTGTTTCCAGACAACAAGAAAGAATCAACTCTCAGCGAGAGGACATCGAAAGGCAGAGGAAACTTCTGGCTAAACGCAAGCCACCCTCCATGGCTCAGACTCCCCCTCCGAGCTTAGAGCAAAACAAACGCAAAAGCAAGGCCAATGGAACAGAAAGTGAAGCGTATGACCTGTTCATTTTGTTCTTTATCTTTTCTATGCGTTTGACATTTGTGTGGATACTTGGTCTCACTGAGGTTTCTTCTATGTCTTCACAGGCTATCGCAGGCCGAGTACCATGAGCAAGAGGAAATCTTTAAGCTAAGACTAGGCCATCTTAAGAAGGTAATATATGCGTGGTCCTTGTATTTGTGTAGTTGTTACGTTAATTGCCGACCCTCTAATATGGATCTTGTCGTCTTTTGCAGGAGGAGGCAGAGATCCAGGCGGAGCTAGAGAGGTTGGAGCGAGTCCGAAACCTGCACATTAGGGAGCTGAAACGGATCCACAACGAGGATAATTCGCAGTATGTTTTGTTATTATGCTTCCCCATGTTTGCTTTTATTGATGTTTGTCTAAATACACTAGTTACAATCATGTCTGTTTCTGTGCAGGTTCAAAGATCACCCTACGCTAAACGATCGATACCTACTACTCCATTTACTCGGACGGGGAGGTTTCAGTGAAGTTTACAAGGTAGCTTTTTCTGTCACATTAAGAAAAAACTACTCTGAGGAGTGAGAGCAGCTGTAATGTTGCTTGTATTCTTTTTGTCGTACAAAACCAGTCCTGTGTCGTTATTTATGAATGACTATAAACCTTGACCAAAACATAGAGGGGAATGTCTGTAAGCACAACAGTTAGAGGTACGGATTTGATTATTGATGTTCTAAAAGTAGCTGGTTTGGCTGAGCAGTGCTTACTTGTGAAAAATAGTTGAGAATGCGCATTTCATTTCATTACACTGACATCATCCACATTGCGAAGTAAATGACTTGGCCAGGATTTCAGAGTTGTTCCAAGAATCTGCTGTCATCGCTGTGGAAATGATATACAAACACAGCCATTTAACGTGAAGCAAGTCTCACTGCATTTCCAAATGTAGTCCTGACTAATGGGACATGTTTATTTTCCAGGCTTTTGACTTGACAGAGCAAAGGTATGTTGCAGTTAAAATCCACCAGTTAAACAAGAACTGGAGGGATGAGAAGAAGGAAAATTATCACAAGTAAGTGTCGGACAACTTAATATATTATTGCCACTGTGAACTGTGATTCTTTATGATTTAATATGCATATTTTTCACATGTTTAAATGTCAATTATGGTCTTTGTTTCAGACATGCATGCAGAGAATATAGAATCCATAAAGAGCTGGACCACCCACGAATAGTTAAACTTTACGACTACTTTTCGCTTGACACTGATTCGTAAGTTTAATCTCCTTTTTTTTTTTTTTTTTCCTTTTAAGAAATCAATGCTGTTGTTTTAAACGATCTATTCACACAATAGACTGTTTACGTCAGTATATGTATTGACTAAATGGACCCAAATCTTGCTGATCAACTAAATCCTGCTTTGTTTTGCCGCAGGTTCTGCACAGTCCTGGAGTACTGTGAGGGTAACGACCTGGATTTCTACCTGAAGCAGCACAAACTTATGTCAGAGAAAGAGGGTCGCTCCATCATCATGCAGATTGTTAATGCCCTCAAGTACCTCAATGAGATCCGACCGCCCATTATCCACTACGACCTTAAACCTGGTGCGTGTCTTAAGTGGCTTGCATGTTTTGTTTTTTTTTCCCCCTTCCTTTGCACACCAGGAGCAATCATGAACTTGACTCAGATTCTTAAACTCTTCAGCTGTATATAGTTATGATCAGAGTTGTCTTCAGAATTTTACGTCAGAAAGCTGGAATGTCACTGTGAATATTTCACATTGTTGGCTTAATGAAACAGGGCCATAAAGATGAGACATGCTGACATTTTTTTTTTTTTGTCGCTGTAAATCTTCTTTTCACCCTGCTCAGGTAATATACTTCTGGTGAACGGCACTGCCTGTGGGGAGATTAAGATCACAGACTTTGGCTTGTCGAAGATCATGGATGATGACAGCTACAACTCAGTGGACGGGATGGAGTTGACGTCACAGGGAGCTGGGACCTACTGGTAAGATTTATATTGGAATATGACACCCGGCCACAGAGGTACCATCATCTGTGTTATAATAAATTGCGTTCTTTTGTTTTTACCGCTGAGTCTTGGTCCTGGAGGGCCAGATTTATGTGAGGTACTCATGACTGTGACATTTCTTTATGCCTCACTGCTCTCCCACACCAAAGTGCATTTGTAAGAAGTCATCACTTTGCTCTTTGGAGGCCTTTTGCTGCAAGGATGAAAAACAAAGTAATGGTTTTTAGAGGCAGAGGCACTTTTCAGCTAAAATACAAATGTTCTAGAGATACAGTCAGTACAGAAATACTACATCTAGTTATCAACCTAAACTAAACAAAAAGTCTGGCCAGCAGATAAAAGCTGTCAAGTTTTAAAAGGGAACACAAACAAAACAGACATTACCGGGGGTATATACATGGGGGTGCATTCCATAACTGGCATAAACTGAAAAATGAAACTTAACACATTTTGCACATCTGACTCCTGGCTTTACTGTTCAGCAACCCGGTTGCCTGAGTTCTCAGCCAAATTTTCTCCCGAGGGAACACTCATTACCTCCCGCTGCAGCCCAAACATTAGCGTGTGTGCTGCAGCTGCTCTTACGCCTGTGCTGTGTGCGTCGACCTAACTTGCCGTGTCTCTATTGTGATTGGTTCGGTGCGGCGCTACTTAATTATGATTGGTTGTTCTTATGTCTCTCAAAACATGGACGAGTGAATTCTATCGAAATTGTATCAAGCATGTCCCATATTTCTATCGAGTAAAAGTTACTTTGCGAAATATATATCATCATCGTTTCATCGCCCAGCCCTAGTAGCAGCAGAATATCAGTATCCTTGATGAGCTCTCAATGAAGTTTCCATATTTCACCAACAGTTATTCTCTGAAATGACTGCCCCACATTTTACAACCAACTCGGTTCTCTTCAAAACGGTTGGAAATAATTGCCACAGTGGATTTTTTTTCGTACCTGACACAAACAGAGCAGGGTCTTGCCCCATATCATTACCAAGGCTGACAAGGCGCTGGATAGATTTAGTTTTGCTCGAAGCAGCACTTAAGGCTAAACAGTTTTATAGCTGCTCCCAAGAGATTTCACTGCAGCTGCAATGGTGGAGCTCAGTGCAAACCATTTTCCAGTTGCGACATACCATAAACATGTCAGTAGGTAAATAAGTTTTTATGCAGATAAGAAAATGTCACTAATGCTGATAATGTGGTAAAGGATAAGGTGTTAAGTGGCTTTAAAATGAGACCCACACAGGGGGACAGTTGATTTACTTCCACTCAGGTCTGTTTGAGGACCATGATACTGATGCCATACTGCTGTTCTGTCTTTCTTGTGTCTGTGCAGAGATGAGTGCTTCGAACTAACAGAAAGTGATTGATTTTAACATGTCTCCTCTTGTTGCTTTAAGGTACCTGCCTCCTGAGTGCTTCGTGGTTGGGAAAGAACCACCCAAAATCTCCAATAAGGTGGACGTGTGGTCTGTGGGAGTCATTTTCTACCAGTGTTTGTATGGTCGCAAGGTAAGACAAACACAGAGGAACAATATAACCAGACACATTTATTATGAATTTACCTAGAACAGATTGGAACATAATTTAGGCATTTTAAAATCTGTCATTTTCTTGGCAAATAAAATAAACAAAAGCAGATGTTACTTTTATTTATTTATTTATTTATTGGTTTATTTAATAGTGACTATGAACATTGCTGTATAGAAAATACACCCATGTAAATATGCCAGAATTAGTAAAAATAACTACTTTTCATCTGCCTTTTCACTTACCTACAATATAATGACAAACAGAAATTATTCAGCTTCTTTTGTATTTTAGAAAGTCAGACTCTAAGGAAAATGCTTTCTAAAGTGGGTACCTAGCACCAGTTTGTGGGAATTAATGTGTTTCACCACTTCATAGGTAATTTTCAGTTCCCATAACACTTGAACCTTTCTGTTTCTTCTGCAGCCTTTTGGACATAACCAGTCACAGCAGGACATCCTGCAGGAGAACACCATACTGAAGGCGACAGATGTACAATTTCCCCCTAAACCCGTAGTCACACCTGAAGCTAAGGTACTGAATTCCCCATCAAAGGTTTTGTGTGTGGGGTTTTTTTTGTGGAGTGCTAGAGATTCAGCTTTAGGGATGGCAGTATGGATTATTTGTCTGTAATCTTCAGAGTGAAATATCACTAAAGCCAAGTACAGACTTAATGACTTATGATTATGAATGTGAGTGATTGGGGTCAGTTAGATTGAGACAGGCCCAGTTTATGCTCTCAGTCCACAGATTAAATCATGTAGGTTTATTTACTGTCTTGTGAACATGCAACTGTTGACATGACTGCTGCAATGAGGATAATCCTGGTATCTATGATCAACAAACAGTGCAGTAGGTGATAATCCTAAACAGTCTATTGTTGTCTGACGCTGCATCAGCAACATGTAGCTAATAAAGTCCTGTCAGCGTCAGAGTATGAAGTTCCTGAAACGTTATAGATGCTGACAAAGAAAGAATCTGGTGACAAGTACAGAGGCTCACTAAGCAGCTGAGTAAGCACTACACAAGCTTTTTTTAAACAACATTAATTGCATATTTTTCTATTTATTTACCACATCGTTGTTGGCACCATTACATTTTGTATTGTGTCGCATGGAGAAAAGCGTTCTTAGATTAGCGACTGAATCAGAACAGTGTGCGACTACAGAATGTCCAGTCATTGCGACAGGTGCTCGGTGTGTGTATTTCTCACTCTGTCAAAGACTAAAATCAGCTACAGTCGCTAGAAATACGCGCTAAGTGTGTCGTGTCTTGTCTAAGAATGTTTCAATAAGTCGTCGACTATGCGCCCCATGTGTTGTGACATTTATACTCGTGAAAAGATGACAACTAAAACTTAGTATGAAAATATTTTTTGGCTGTTTAAACTGTGAGAAAATAAAAGCTGTAAAAATAGATTCACTTAACCTTCACTTAATCAACATCGATAAACAAAAGATGTCAAGCTAAAATATGAATATACAATGAAAAGTCCAACTCGTCCCATTCTCTAGAATTTTGTTCCTGACTTAAAGTGTGAATGTCTTACTAATCCTGTAGCGAAGTTTAACAGCTTCACCACAGACAGGGGGAGTGTATTTGTGCAACACAACTAATACACAACAACAAATACACTTAATTCAAAGTGTTATACAAAAACAAATACAAGAATAAAGATTGAAAACAGTAAATTACACAATATTTTAAGAATTCTAATTGTTAAAATAAAAAGATAAGAGTTCAGATAACATCATTTCAGTTGGCATATACAGAGCTAAACAGTGCTAACAGTACTCATGTAATAGACTGTGGTTTTGTTTTATTCCCACACTTACAAAAATTAAACGAAGATAAGATATCAAATAATGACTCAAATGTAGTGTATGTAATCTATGTATAACTCTAAATGTTGTAAAAGCCTTTTGTAAGTACGTTACTCCATAATAACATATCCTGTGTTCATGTGTTAATACAGCTGTGATTAATGGACTGTGGTCATTAGACGCACACACACACACACACACACACACACACACACACACACAGAGATTCAGCCATAAATCCATGAAAATGACCATCATCAGTAGAATGAGGTTTTCATGAGGCGAGGAAATGAAATACCTGAGAAATGAAGTATTGATTAGATCTACATAACATAGGCAGAGCGTATGGACAGTATTGGTTTGTTAAAAGAAGTGATGTCAGGGTTTTTTTTTTTAACTGCTGTGAAGAGAAACTCAAATGTCAAGGCAGAGGGTTAATAAAAACCTGGTCCCTCATGAGAACAGAATAAACTGAGACCAGCATTTACAGAAATCTGAATTTGTTCTCTTCTACTGAACTTAATGCATGGAAAAGTCATTGTCGTGTGTCCTTCATAATGATCTGAATGAACCATGGTGATCCTTATTTACGCATTACATGAATTCAATGACATTTATTTGGATGCATATTTGTTTAGAAAATGTCAGTTTTGTAAATGCCTGTCTGACCTCTACAGACTAGGTTGAGTCATTTCACTCATGTTCTTCTTTGTCCTCACAGGCCTTTATAAGGCGCTGTCTAGTGTACCGTAAGGAGGACCGCATCGACGTGCACCAGTTGGCCAGTGACCCATTCCTCATGCCCCACATCCGTAAATCGGTGGCCTTCTCGGGCACCTCAGGCATGGCCGTGGCCTCCACATCCAGTTCCTCCAACAGCAGCGCCTCAAACTGAGCCCACGCCCCTTAAACAGACTGACTTGACCATTTGACATGGGGGTGGGAGGGGCAGCGGCGCCACGGGGCGCCCCCTCTCTTAACATCATCCCACCTGGCCATGAAGAGCCCGACGGAAACTGGTCAGATGACGGCAGAGGGGTGGATGAGCAGCCATGGGTACGGGTTTGGAAGGGAGACCTACGTCACCCCCCCCTCAACCTGCTCATGCCCACCCACCCCAGCCTACCTTTCCTGTTTTCTCACGAGGGTGGCACTGTTCTGGGGGTCAAAGCCCTGGACGACTCATACAGCGAAGGGGCAGCGTTTGGCACTGTGTTGGTGAAAAGTGGGGTTCAGTGTTTGGGGTTTTTTTTCTTTTCTGCTTAAAAAAGAGAAAATTCAAAGAAGTATAGACGTGCTTCAGCTTGGCCAGATGGAACAGACGGCCTCGTACCCATATGCACTCACACACATGCATGAGCCATTCTGCTCCAAGGTAGTCTGATCTCATTTTGTTTGTTCTCATCTCCCTGATCCGAACTGAGAGAACCAGTCTGGCCTGTTATTGTATTGAACCCTAACTATCTATGGCGCTACGTCATCCAAACCGCTGTTCTGGGATCCCATGCCCCACTTTAATTCCAGACCCAGATAATTTGTGACGAGGAGGGACAGACAGACGCAGCCGCCCTCTGTTACCCCCTTCCTCCTGACTCCTCGTCATACTCCTGTGACCAAAGCTTATAACTTCCAGCTGGTGGCAGTGTTCCACCTCCGTTTTTATAATGAATGGTTTTAGAATCGTGTTACTTGATATGGAGTGGAAGCTGTTGAGGTTAGACCCTTTTACATTTTTTTTTTAAACTTTTCATTTTAACCAGTTTTATGGAGAAAACTGTTGTGTTTTTCAAGTTGCCTTTAATTAGAACTGTTATTGTTTTGATTGACCCCCTACCATAACACATATTTATTTAGGTATGTTTGAATTTATTTTTGGCCAATAAAATGCAAGGGACTGGTTTACCTTATAGTACTGTTGGGGGGGAGACTGGGCCTTAGCAGAGAGTTGCATAAACCATTAAATACTATTGGTTAAAAGGTGTTTGCTGTTCTGTGCTTTTGTGATCCAGTTTTTTTTTTACGATGTCAGACTCAGGATGTCGGACTCATTTTAGCCCAGTTTTGATCTGAAGTGGGTCAGACCAGTAAAAGCAGAATAACCTAAACTCTTCTTAAAATTCTACTAATATACCTGTTCCTGAATGTTTTGTGCCTTTGTAGATCCACTATAGTCTGTAATGCACATGTATAAATGATAAGGTTAAAATGGCACTGAAATTTCCGGTTCATATATACACACACACACAAGGATAGTTTATAAATGTAGAGATTTTTGTATTTTAATCTTGCTTTTTTGCACTAAAACAAGGAAACGTTTGAAGACGTCCTTAAGTATAAGTTTTTATGATTGTATTTTTTGGTCCGATCCACTAAAATGAGTTTGACACCCTTGTGTTAAAGAGTGTTCATTCAAGAGTAACTGCAATACATCTGGTGTTGAAAGTCTGAGAACCCTTAACAATTGTATTTGTTTATCTGCATAAATATACTCGAGGACATTTAAAACGCACGATCAGAAATTGATTTGTAGACAATTGGTACCAAAAAAGTCGAATTTAGAAATCAGAACAGTTTCAGGTCGTGTAATAGCTGTTATAATCAAGAAATGACAAATAGCTAAATTTCAGTCAATATAATGTATGAACCTGTCCTGAAGATGTGGCGTTCCTAAAGAGGGAGTTGTTACATATGACTGCTCCACTTACAGAGTTATTTTCTGGCGCTTACTTCTAATTTTTAACCTTTAGATGGCTGTGATGAGCTCCAGAGTGCCTTTGTACAGCTGTCCGACTACATCCTGCACTTAATTACGGCATGTTTGACCGCTGATGATGATGATGATGATGATGACCTCAAATGTATTGCTGAAAAAAAAACGTCTGAAGTCCAAGTTCAGGTGAGCTTTATTCACTGCTCAATGGAGACCGACTGTAACACCAGTAGAGTAGTGATATTCTGTCTCCTGTGTAACTTAGGAATGAACAATTAGCACTGGAGTT
>JAPTYQ010000029.1:16712255-16726458 GCA_029814465.1 Ostorhinchus cyanosoma
AATTGTAAATAAATGTCTCAACACTTTATTGTTGTTTTTCTTTCATGCACACATTCAAACCTCACACCATCAACAGTTATTCTAATGATCTTGTCTGTTTTTTAGTTTTTTTAACCATTATTTCTGCAATTTTTTTTGCCTATTTTTAAACTGGTTCAATGTAGTATTGATTTAGGGGGGAAGTCGCATATAAAAACGCACTTAGGACTACCAAAGCTCATTGTTTACACGCATCTATACAGTATTATGGTATTATCAACTCTTATAATCTTCATGTGCTGCATCAGCTGATAGTTTACATTATAGCTCTGTTAGCTTAGCTCTGTTTTTAGACAGAAAAAAGCCACAGTGAAACCACTAAACACTTCTGTTTTCTGTAGGTTTGTGTTGTCAGGAGCTGAACTAAAGATGTGTTTGGAATCGAACAAATAAGGTCAGAAGTGTCACAGTTTAGTCTGTACTGTGGATCAACAAACAACAACTCAACAAAGATAATAACATCCCATAATGACTATATACCTTCACAAGCCTCATAATCAAACTCATCCATGTAGAAGAAACGCTGCCATTTCAGCATCAACTCCAGTCTCTTCATTTAGAGCTGAATCCAGTGGCAAAAACAATCTATCAGATGACTTTGTTACTTTCTTTGACTCTAAAAGTTGTTTCTAATGCCGCGTTTTCACCATGTGGAACCGGCTCGACTCAACTCGGGTACCAGATACTGTTCCTGGAGTCCGTTTCCATTACAGGATACTACCGCCTTTACAGTACCTGGACGTGATAGTGATGCGGCGCTTTACTTCCATGTCGTCTGCTCAGACAGTTGCTGATAAACTCTCTCGTTGCGCATTGTCTCATCAAGCTCATGCTCATTTTTTACGTTGGCCGCCAAAGACTGATCATGGTGTAGTTTTGCGGGCTGTCATCATGTGGATTAACCTACCGCTATATTTACTGTCAACTTCCGCATCTGTTTTTTGTAAAACGTTGGGTCACAGAGACAACTGTTTGACCAATCAGTGGTCTGCAGTGTTTACACGTCATGTTTTAGTATCTGTTCCTCAGTCCTGGAACCTTGGCGGAGGTAACACCAAAAAACTAGTGCTGGGTACCAGATTCCAGGTCCTTTTTCATAATGGAAACGCAAAAAGGCCGAGTCGAATCGAGCTGGTACTGACAGTGGCTCACTACTCCCTCTAGTGGTCACATAAATCCCCCGACCCATCAGTGTAAATAAATTCAGTTCATATTTATATGATCTAATACTTTTGCACCTTTGGCAGAACGTCAGAGCACTTTAACCTAAACACTCGGATGATAAACATAGGCCACTTTTACACTACATATAACGTCTTTACATATTTCTGTTTTGTTTTCTTTGCCTTCTTTATACAGTTATGTAGTTAGTTTTGATAGTTTAGTTTTGAAAAAATCTGGAATTTTTATTTGGATAAAGAGCATGCACCCTGTGTATTTCAGTGGCATTTGTTGCCCCGCCCCCTGAACGGGAGGTGAGGGTATTGTTTTTTGTTTGTTTGTTTGTTTGTCAGCAACTTTACACAAAAACTACTGGACCAATTTTCAGGAAATTTTCAGGAAAGATGCAAGGTGGTCCCATTAAATTTTGGTAAATGTAGGTCAAAGGTCAAGATCACCCAAAATGTGTTTTCGCTATGATAAGAGATAGGGCAAATCAGGTAAAACATTTACAAGGGGCGGGGTTTGTTGTGCCCGACATCACTTATTATTTTCTTTCAATCAAACACAATAACTCTTTTGGGAATCAAATTTAAATCCCTAAACTCAATTTCGACACTACTGTGTAAATACATTCCGGTCCTCTGTGGATTTTGGAATTCCTGGGAAAGTTCCCGCTGCTAAACTTTTGAGGAGTTTTGTCAGGAACAGCCATGGCAGCGCGGCGGCCTGAGTCTCGAATGGCAGAACAACACTAGTGACCTTTTAAAATGCAGAGCCAGACAAAGCAGGATGTGGCGAGTGGAGGTGGACAGGCAGCTAAACACACTCCAGTGTTTGCGTCATGTTGTTGTGTGTGCTCAGGGCTACACAGGTCTGATTAGGAATGGCTCAGTGGCTTTTTCCGTACCAATAAACCACCCTTGTCCACATTTCCTCTGCGTTCTCTCTCTCCCTCCCTCTCTCTTGTTTACCTCTGTCTGCTTCCCCTGTTATTTCCACCCAATATGTTGTACTTTTAGTTTTTTTTTTCGTCTGTGTTCCAAGTACTTCCGAGTGACTCACCTCTCAGCCAGGTAACCAACAACACGCCTCGGACATCGGCAAACTCATTAACATTCTGAAGCATCCCTGACACGATTGCCGTGACGTCAGCGTCTCTCTGGAAACTCATCCGGGGATCAGGGTCAGATTCGCCTCCTGCCATCGTCATATTACTATTCATCCCATCATGTAGTCAGAGAGCACAGTTTGAATAAATTGTTGTATATTCCTCGGCTGTTTGCTGCTCTTCTAATGGCAGTAATTTCGAATCAGAAATGTTGTTCTGTGCTGCTGAAGATAAATCGTCCGGCTTCAGGGAACACACGAATACACATGGTAAGAAATCTGCAGCACGAGGTGACGAAACACCTGACTGGCTTTCTAATGTGTGTTTAATTGTCCAAACCAGCCTCATATTGTGTCAGAAAATCCTGCTTGTCCATGTGGGCAGGAGAAGGGATTTCAGCATCGCATTAACCCTTTATCAGGCAAATGAGTATTTTTGGTAAAAGACCGTGATAGTTACAGTGAGGCAACAGTCTCAGGTTTAATGTGGTCTACAGGGTCTGTAAGGTCCACCTCTGCAGCAACAGTGAGTGGACCTGCTTTGTTTGGTACCAGGAAGTAATGGTACTAATGGAAAGAAGGATGTTCAAAGGGAGAATGTGGATGTGGACACGGGTTTTGGTCGAATGTTCTAAAATACATGTTCCTTTCACCTTACTAGGGCTGAGCGATAAAACGATAAAGATATATTCCGCAAAAGGACTTTTCCTCGATAGAAATATGAGACACGCTCGATGCAATTTTGATAAAATTCATTCATGCATGTTTTGACAGACGTAAGAACAGCCAATCATAATCACTAGAGCCACGTCAAGTTAGGTTGATGCGCACAGTACAGGCGTAAGAGCAGCTGCAGCACACACGCTAATGTTTGGGCTACAGCGGGAAAGTAACGAGGAGAAAATATGACCAAGAACTCGGGTGACTGGGTTATTGAAAGTAAGGTGTAAGCTGTTTCTGTTTGGGGCCTTCAATAAAATACAGAAGTGGACCGAATGAATACATGCAGCCTCTGTGAAGAACGCAAACACTCACCTGTCGTTAAGTTTCACTTTTGGTTTTACGGCAGTTACGTATTGTTTCGTGAAGATGGTCTGTTTTGTTTTCTGTTCTCTTTTAAAACTTGACAGCTTTTTCTTGCTGGTCAGACTTTTAGTTTACTTTTACATATACATACCTGTTTTATTTCTCTGAAACACTTGTTCAATGTTCTTCAGCACATCTGTCATGTTCAACCTCTGACAGAAAACAAATGTAAATCAAAAATAACCTTCGCATCTAACTTAAGAGTAACAGAAAATTTAAGCTTGACAAAAATAGCGATTTGATTTATCGTCTCATATGAACCAAATTATCATGATTTTTTTTTTCCATATCACCCAGCCCTACACCTTACATGTCTTTTTCTTGTATTTATTTATTTATTGCTCCTTATGGGTAAGGAACCAAATATGGTAACTTCATTGGACTTGATTTTCTACATAACAGTAAGAAATTTTGCAATCTTTCACAAAAGTAATAAAGTCTTGTTAGGTCCTCCTTCAAACAAACTAAGGCTGAAATGTTGAATTTCAGAGTATTTTTTCTGAGTGTCGTATAAAGGGTTAACCAGGCTGACAGACCCGTTCTGCTGTACACAAGTGGACACGGGTTTTATTAGAATATAATCACCTAGTCTGAGCCAGCAAGAAGCTCAGACACTTTCCCCTCAGAGAAATGACAGATGATGAGCATCGCCTTCTTGCTGACATGTGTGGACAATATGTGTTGGTTATTTTCTTGCGTCCGAAGGTGCAACAACATCTCAATTATCTAAATTGGCATCCTCATTTTTGGGACACATTATGTACGAGCAATTACGCAATTTCACTACCAAGTGGAGTGGGTGCATTACATTAACCAGCACGATTGGTTTTCTGGTAAAAGTCCCCAATTATATGACTTATATGGTCACTCAGCTGATGTTGTGTAACTGTTTTGGCTTTTTCACTCTGGCTTTATTACAGTAATGACCACAGAATGGGTTACAAACCGTCGCACCGTGTTATTGTATCACAAAAATACAAATTATCCAAGATATTACAGTTGCTGACACTTTATTTAACTAGGTAACAGTTAATGTAATCTCAGATGTGGGGAGCACACAATATCTTTTTGTCTTTTTTTTCTCAGACATCCATTTTCCAACATGTTTTCATTTTATCCACTCCTGTGATTTGTTTGGTTGCAGCTGAACTACAAAAAAAAAAGCCTGAGGGGAAAAGGCTTTAAACGAGAGAGGAATCAACAATTTTGGTGGAAATCACTGTGGGTTTTTTTTTTTTTAAAGAAACTGACCTTTATCATCTTTTTTTCCTTTTTTTCGCCCCCTTTTTTGACATTTAGTCGATCCTGGTGAAGTTGTCAGTTTTATTTCTTAAAGCACTAGCTCTAGGTAATGGATATTTTCTGCTTTTTTGTATGAATACACTTTTTTGTACAGTTGTATACATATGCACACAAAGATAAGATTCTGCGTAACTTTACTTTTCTTTGTTTTCAAGCACAAATGTTTTTCTGTCGTATTGTTTTGTTTTGTTTTTCAGAATGATTATTACCTTTTTTGAGTTAACACCTAAACACAAACTGTGATCTGTGATAATACTATTATTATTCTAATTGTTTGTAATGTGGATGAAGTTTTATAGTAAGACCCTCAAAAATGCCATTCACATCTTCTTTTTTCCCCCATTTTCACATTCATTTTTTTCCCTATTTTTCTTACTTGTTGATTATTTGGTTCTTTTTATTTATTGTTTTCTGTGCATTTATATTCATTTTTCTTCATTTTCTTGATAATTTTGTCAATTTCCTAGATTCTTATGACAATTTTCCCAATACTTTTGTTCATTTTCTTTATTATTTTGCCTATTTCCTTTATTGTTTTGACCGTTTTTCTGATTATTTTGTTCATTCTTCTTGTTTCATATTGTGCGCACTGGCTTTCACAGCATCAAATGAACAACATACATGCAATCTGTTTCTTTATGCACTTTACTATTGATATTCCATTGTCTGCAGACAAACATTGACAGCTTTTTCTTCTATCTACACTTTTTTAAACAAGACTTTTCTATACAAATACTCAGTATTTTGTGTACCACTATGTGCACCATTGCCGTGCGTAATTCACTGATGCAAAAACTTTTTGGACTTTATACCTTTTGGGGCTTTGTATGCATGTGTCTTTACTCCATGTATGATACAATATTACTGTGACTGCTCTACTCTGCTCACAGTGTTTCTCATGCATCCCATCAGTGTGTCGTCAGTTCTTTGGGAGCCTATTCAAGCGACGGCCTGCCGGTACCGTATTGACAAGCTCGACGAATTTGGCAAGAACTATTTGCTTTTGTAAAAGATGCATAATATGTCGCTGGTTTAGTTTTGCAGTTTGTGTGTGTTGAGTTTTGCATTTAAAAAAGTATCCTAGAGTTTCAAAGACGCCTGAAGAGTGTAAGCCATCAGAAAAAGCAGTAATTTAATTTCAGATCTCTCTTGCTGTCATAGAGGACAGCGCAATCACTTTTTCACCTTTTCTGCTTTTCCAAAATGTGTGCAGCTCTCCTGTCTGATTACATTTTATCCGCTACTGTTGCTTCTAGCAGTAACACTTCTATTATAAAAAATAATGGCTTCACAAGTGAGAGAAAATGGAGGTTATCTGTAATTGTTGCCAACTAAGGAAGATTTACTTGATCCTGGGCAGGCTGATATAAGAAACTTCTTTTTTTTTAAACAGAAATTACAAGCACTTTCACACATCTACATTTCATACTGTTTGAAATGATTTTTTTAAATATATATATATATATATTAGCACCAGTGAATATATAATGCTCTTTCCTCCCTCAGCAGTTGACAGTAATGTGCCCTTTATTAAGGCATTAAATCCCCAACTGCTGCTCAGTGGTAAAAAGGTCATCTCTCTAATGTGTGACTATGTAAATGGAAGACCCCCTGCAGCAAATATAAGATTGTTAAGTAGCAGAGGGGGTGGGAAATACAAAAAAGGGAGCTTAAATAAGTCATTCATATGCTACATTTAACTAGAATTGTATTAGAAGCCACATGAATATATCAGTTATAAGAGCTCTGATGATGAACACAGCAGGAAACGCAGCAGACTGATGACCTCTAGTTCATGAAATTAGGAAAATCTAAGCTCTGAATGGCTGTTTTTGTGAAGCGCCATAATGACATAACCAAGTTAAATGAAAACGCATCTGATGGGAGATGAAAACAAAAAACCCATCTGTGATCAGCGTTGCAGCCAGAAATATACTCAGAACACAAAACTTCAGTTAGCCACCGGTGACCAGTGGCATCTACTGATCTAAAATATTTAATAACTTTTTCCACCAGTATTTCTATCATTACAGTTCGATAATAATTCAGGTAAAATGGAGTTTTTCAGCGTTTCACAGTCATCACATATATATGACCCATTTGGACCTTCAGAGGCTCCATAGTGAACGTGGAAACACTGTCATCTTCTGTAACATTGATTGACCAGTAAAATTGAATGACAGTCAAACACCCATTATTGACTCAAATGAAAAAAAATTAGAATGAAGTGATGGTTAAACACATTTATGACAGACCTGGATACGACACATACAAGAGAGTTAAGAGACTCCACTTTGCCTTTTTTTATTTATTTATTTTTATTTCTTATGGGTAGGATTAATAATTGAAAGTTATCCACAGAAGGTGGTTATGAACTGGTCGGATTGAATTCAATGGATACATACATGATAATAATGCAGATCCCTCTATCTGTGTCTGTATCTGCATTTTTGTCGAGCTGTGTTTCATATCTTGTATTCTGGCTTTCTGAACAGCTGTTGTTGAAACCGATGAGCCATCTCAACTATAACTTTCCGCCGTAGTTGTTCTCCACCTAATTAGATGCTGACAGGTGGTTAGTTCCCCTGGTTAATCATGTGGGCTGATAACAAGCATGCCGCAGGTTCAGGTTCAGAAAAATATAAAGACAATGAATAGAAATATGTCAGTAATAATCATCTCAGGTTGAAGTTTCAGTAGGAGTCTTATTTTTATTTTATTTTTTTTAAGCCAAATAACCACCATGTTAAGCCGTGCAAACCTTGATAAATACCTGAAACTGGCCTTTTGCAATCACAGATAAAGCTGGATTTGTATTTTTTCTTGACAGCTCTTTTGAAGACGTCAGTCAGTCTGCGGACTCCAATTTAACACAGGCAATGGATACTGAATATCACTGCCAAACCACTCCATCTTTTTCATCTTATCAGACCTCCCTGCACACCGCTCAATCACACAAGCAATTCAGACACAACCTCTAATCCCTCAGGGAAATATGTGTTCATCCACCTGAGAAGAGATGATGGCAAAAACACTACCCTCGAAAATATCAATAACTCCTCCCATCAGTCAGTCCCTTCCGGTTCTGCTTTTGATTTTAGGAGATATATATAAAAAAAAATATTTATATATAGTCTCTGTGTAATAAGATTATGGTCCCAGATGTAAATTCCAACAAACAGACAAAAACAGATAAAGACACAAACAAACACACACACACACGATAACACAAACCCACACATTTTAATTAGCAGCACTTTAGTGCAGAAAGCATTAAACCGTAGGCTAATTAATCTCCACAGTCTGTATTTTCACTGCTGAACCACCTTAGGGAGGGGTCCAGGTTGGTCTCCACTTTGTCGGGTCTATCTGCAGGGAAATGTTGAACAATAAAGCTGAAAATCTGAAGAGGTAACGGGGGAAAGGTCATCGGCTTAATATGCTGTTGAAGGCATTTACTTGCGCCGCACTGATGGACAATTCCCGCACCATGAATGCGGAATGCCAGCAATTTTTACCCACTTCCTGTCTTGTGTGTGTGTGTGTGTGTGTACGTGCATGTGTGTGTGTGTGTGTGTGTGTGTGTTGATGTGATGCATGCGAGTTCAGCTTGGTCACATACTGCTTCTCATTACAAAAACCTCTCATGACTGTATGCAATTTGTGGCTGTGCTCTGTAGCCTTTTTGTCAGCCAGCAGGCCAAGCACTGTCCCCCCTCTGTCTCCAGCCCCTTCCATCACCCCTCCTCGATGTGTCAGTGTCAGTGTCAGTCGCTCCTCTCCGACTCCCCTCCACCATTTCTGAGGACGCAACCCCATCTGCAAATTGTTGTAATTAGCCAAGATCGTCTGTGATTCTGCGCTTCCTGTGCGGGTGACGTCAGATCTGGCCGTCCGGGGATAAGATGACTGGGCTCTCTGTGCTTGTCAGAGCCGTTTGGAACTGCACAGACGGGAAGGGAAACTTCAGAATGCAGAATCAGAGCGTGAACCCACAAAGGTACCTCTAATCCTCCAGGCGTCTCAGCAGTAAAGGGCAAATGACTGATCAGATTGCTGAAATCGAGGCTAGACATCCTGCAGTAATAAACCTGCCTGTGAGTGGGAGTAGATTGTTAAGATAAACTCCAGTGCCAGTCTAATTTCAGTAGCAGCTGATTTGTCTTCATATTGGCAACAAGAACATGTCTGCAATCATGTAAGGATGACTGGTTTGTTTTGATAGATATGGACGCTGATAGGATGAAGCAGGTCGCTGCAATGGAGATGATACTGCCCAGTGCCCATTTCTCCTTATTAAATATACAAACACACACATACACACACTGGCACCACAAGACTAATCCTCTTAAGTGTCAGTCTGAACTGCAGGAGCGAAGCAGGTCTCAGGCTCCTGCTGTGGGTGCTGGCCTCATTTCCAGTACTCATTTCCTGCCTAGGGCAACACCTTTCTAAAGTTCCCGATGCCTGTGTCCGTCAAAAAAAAAAAAAAAAAAGTCCCATCTCCACTTTTGCTGTTAAAGAAATACACAACTGAACCTGTCTGCCCCTTGTTGACTTGAAAAAAAATCTATGAAAAGTTTGTAGCTTCAATGTGGAGCAGAGTAACTTAGGTTCAATAACAGAACATTTAACATTTAACATTATCTGCGCTCTGTCCACATGTCTGATTTTACACACACTTGAGCTTTAATGACATCTCATTCTTTAATAGGGTTTAATTTGGACTTGTTCCACCTTTTGCAGCTACATTAACTCTTCTGTTAAGGCTTTCCATGAGATTGAAGAGAATTTTATTGGACTATCTGACTGTTCTTGAAGCGCATTTGTGAGGTCAGGTACCAAAGGTGGATGAGAAGTCCTGGTTCAGTCTTCACTCTAAAACATCCCAAAGGTGTTTTATCCGATTGAGGTCAGGATCCTGTGTCAACTTCCTCCACACAAAACTCAATCACCATGTCCTTATGGATGTTGCTTTTTGCACTTTTGCACAGTCATGTTGGAACAGGAAAGGATTATCCCCAAACTGTTCCCACAAATTTAGCATCATGCAATTATCCAAAATAACTTAATATACTGAAGCAGCTTTGACTGAAACTAAAACCTCTGAAAAACAACCCCACACCATAATCCACCCTCTACCAAACTTTACCTTTGGCACAGTGTAGCCAGGAAAATACTGTTGTCCTGGCAACAGACAAACTGGAGTTTTTTAAAAAATATTTTCATTTTGGAGGACATCTTGACATACTTCCACTTTTGTGAACCAAACACTTTCTACGTGTTGACAAGAGGCTCAAATGTATTGAAAGGGTTTTTTTTTTTTTTTTTAATGTGTAAAACTTTTGGCCAATTCTTGATTTGGCTTTCCTCAGACTTCCTCCATCGATGCACCCAGACTCATTTTGACAAATACCAGCTTTATATATTAACCAACAGAATGTCAACCACTTTAGTCACATTTTACCATAGCAATCTGTATCATTTATGAGGAGTTTTGTTGCCATAATGTCCTCGTTGGGGACGTACTCTGGACTAGGTGAAGTCTGCTGCGATCTTTCATACTCGCAGCAGACCATGTGACTGAACAATACACTGAATAATGAATTACTGACATTTTTCATAACTAATGGAATGACAAAAAAGACCATTTTTCTGGCAACAGCTATAGAGTTTCCATTTTCTTAATGACACCATCCATATACTGAAACCACTAAAGATAGTAGTCGTCCAGTGAGATTCCCAGTAGTTAGATGTGATTGGCTTGTTCTCATTTCCTGCCCTTGACCAAGACATGCAGTTTCAGGCTGTTAGCTAATTGTATTCTGTTGTTATTATTAATATTGTCATTATCATTAATATTCTCATTGATCCAGTTAATGCCGTATTTGCAGAAATAAGGCGGAAAACATCAAAACTGAAAACATACGAGGTGTACGTTTCCTTCTACAGCTTCTCTCCATCTAGGCACAGACATGTAAAGATGGATGATGTAATCCTGTTTCATTCCTTGAAGCCAAAATATCATGGGAGACAGCTGCCATGTTGCTTCTGTGAAGAGCACAGTAGAGAGTAGAGTTTTGACAGGATTGGTCAATGAGATTGAAGATTGAAGATTAAAGATACATGATTGGTCAAAATCTTCCATCACTAGGTAGATAAAAAAAAAAAAAAACTTAAGCAGAGGTTCCAAAAGAGGAACGTTACCTCATCATCTAAAAAAATATCAACTGGGGCTTTAAATACAGCTGCCAATTCTTGTTTGAACATTAGATCAGGGATTTCTAATGCTTTTGAGCTGCAATCCCCCCCCAAAAAAAGAAAAAAAGGGAAACCTAAATTAGCAAAGCATCTGATCTTTGGTGAAAATGAAGCATTAAGTATTTTAAACTGTTAATTACGAACCAATTAGAACCAGGTCGGTAACACCTTTTGGATCCTACATTAGATCATTTTCAGCATTAATGGCTGAATAACATGAGAATGAAGAATATATTATGAATGAAGCTTTGTTTAACATTTAAGGTATATCATTGCTGAGGACAGAGAAGAGGAACCGAGTGAACTTCTGATACGTCTTGACCTACTTCACCGGTGGTCAAGATGTACTTTCTTCACTTTTCTGCTGTAAATCCAGTATGAAGTTGCTGTCCTCTCCCTAGAATCCAGCTGAATCCTCACAGGGTGAACTCATACGGCTGCAGTCAGTAACAAGTTTTTATTCACTTCATATTTCTTCCTAAATCTCTCTCACGTTGTTTCTTTCTTGTCATAGCCTGTTTCACTCTTCATCAATCCCAGTTTCTCTGATAGTTCATCCATCATTTGTGCTCTTCCTGTTGAGGGCTTTACGTCTTGCAGGGAACAATTAAGTTGTCAGACGACACTGGCTGCTACAAAAGAAAAGCTTTCAGTCACTGCCAGAGTCTTTTGACTTACAGTGGATGAGTTTGTCCACTCAGTCTCACCTAAATGCTGTCAGGATACAGGTTGGCAACTGCAAAACACTCCAGACAGAAAGTCCACCTGGCTAAGAGAAACTGTCAGCGTGGGACTCACCAATGGATGGATTTACAAAAGTAGTTCGCCAAAGACGTAAAACTACTTTGAAAGGTCTAGAGCGCCAAGACCGAGTGGACGGCAAAATTGTTCTGTGCGGATGAAAGAGCTGACATGTCATGTCATCTGTCATAGTGAATAGACTCGAAGATCTAGTAACAGTATAGAGTCAGTCATTTAAAAACACTACATCAGGGCTGTGGTGCTGCTGCATTGCAGTTCAATTTTGTTTTTGCCAGCTGATAGGTCGGCACCGTGTTCACATTACCTTGAAAGACTGACTCATTCCCAACACTGCAGTGCTGCTCAACTTACAGGGCAACATCAGGGAACAGAGAGGGCATTAACACAGGAAATGGGGAGTTATTATTTACAGATATGGCTTTTCAAGGCTCAGGAAAAGCACATATAGAGCATACTTCAGCAAAAAAAAGATTGAATACTGTGAACGATTCATTGGCTCCATATGACTGTGATGTGACAGTTGGTTACTGTCTGTAATAATCACATGCTCTAGATTTCTGATGCCCATACAATGAAAAAACCTCAGGCACGAATCATTCATTCCCTATACAGTCAAGCTGTTACTTTTATTTTAGGCTTTTAGTGAAAGTACAACAAAATAGTGCTAACATCTTACCACTTTATATTTCACAAAGAAACATTTTTAAACAGAGACAACAGAATTAACTTCAAGTGGATCAAACATTTGAAAAATGGTGTTAAATCAACAAAAATAAAACAGAATATGCCGTGATTTCTTCTTCCGAAATGCACTTGTGGTTGCGATGCTTGCACGCACCTTCACTATATTTCAGTCACTGATGCTAAATCTCATTTCCAGCTCCTGTTTGGTTTGAGCTATCATTCTCCGGCTTTACCAGAATCCCTTTTAAACACTGCTGCACATACAGTTTCTCTACTCAGGAAGCAAAAGGAGGTGACTTCAGGCTGTGCAGCGTGTCAATTATCCTCACGTCCGCCAAGCAACACTGTCTTTGAAAACAACAGGCTTCATCCCCAGACATCCTGATTCAACATGGTTCTTCTCATAAACACTTTGTTTTCTTTGCTGTTTTCTTTCTTCAGCGCTGTGTCATCCTCTTATTAGAGCCGTTTCAGGAAATTAATTCCTCCCTAATGCGCGGGACTAGACGGCACTTCCACTATCATGGTTTCCTTGTGTCCAGAGGGTTAGTCCAATTTGCCATCATCTCAAAACAGCACAAATATGTAAACAGCTTAGAAGATATGCAAACACTCAAAAAAGAGAAAAAAAAATCCAAAGCATTTGTTTCCACATCAGCGCATTGTTTTTTCTTACTCCTCTGCAGTGCAAAAAAATTAAAATATGAGGAAAAAACAACATTAAACAATAAATAGACTTCCTCTGTTATATACTTCTGTGTTTATATATACATATGCACTGTATATTCGTAGTAACGGGTCTCTACATGAGCACGCAGCTCTTGGCCCGGTCCTTCCTCATGGCCGGGGCCTGGTCCATTTGTTCAGTCCGACCTGGCAGTGGGGGTAAGGGGAGCTGGGACACTCGCTTCAGGCCCCTGCGGGAACTGCTGCGTTTTAGCTGGGGCTTGTGCGGCCGCCGCACCGACGCCAGCGTGGTGATGTGGAATACGTCCCGGACGCTGTTCTCAGAAACCTTGGAGGTGCACTCGACGTAGGCCACCGCCCCCATCTGTCGAGCTATTGTGCTGCCCTGCGACAGAAAAAACAGACAAAGAAATGCACATTTAGAAAGAAGGGGGAAGATTACCGGTAATATTTCACAAGCACTGTCCTGAAAAATATCATGTTATTGTCCATGTCGACATCCTCACAATGCAGTTCCTTTATTTTTTTTCTCCTTTCAGTGGTTTTCAATGATTTTTGTAATTCCTTTTTTTTTTTTTTCATCCTAATGCAACTCTTGACCCTGACACAACAATGTGTTTCTTTGTACCCTCCAACAGTTGACGTGCAGTTTACAAAACATCCTAATCACAAAAAAAGTGAAGTTGTGCAGCACAACATCCCATTCGTCTTTGCTCCGTGGTAGAAGCAGCATGTGTGAACAGAGGCTACATTTACACGCAGAAATATTCAGGGTGTTTTTGCCCCTTTTTCCTAAAAAATTATATAATACTTTATATTAAGACATACATATTCACCATTAATTAGTTGCTTACTAACTGTATATTAGTAGAAATCTAGTTGTATTTGTAAATCATTATTAATCATTATCTAATACCTTCTCCAAGACTTGATTCTACCCTTAGTAGACCTTTAACTAAGAATTTCCCCTATATATGTTTTAATAGTTAGTAAGTTGTTAAGGCATTAATTAATGATTTATAATGAATAACAAATCTCTAGTATGCTACTAATATACATGTTAGTAAGCATCTATTTAATGGTGAATATGTGTCTTAATATAATGTGTTAA
>JAPTYQ010000029.1:16733474-16748527 GCA_029814465.1 Ostorhinchus cyanosoma
AGTGGTTCCAGGCACAACAAGCCCCGCCCCTCGCATGTATTGTAGCTTATTTTGCCATCGATCCAGCTGATGTCATCGTGTCTATGCATGTGCTGATGTCAGCGTATCAATTGGATCTACGGTATATATATATATATGTGCTAAGTTTGAAGTAAATTGAAACAAAATTGATGTTTTTACAGACATTTGAAATTTCGCCCATTATAAGTAAATGGGAGAAAATAAAAGATTTTAAAAATTGATTAAAAAAATTGGAACTTTGACCTGCTTTTCCCAGAATGTAACCACATCTATTCTGGGTCACTAGCCATTTATAAACTCAATTTGGTATGAATTCAACCAATAGTTTTGCTGCTACAGACATGTGAACTTTTGCCCATTATAAGTATTTAGGGAAAAAAAAGACTAAAAAAAATTCATAAAAAATTCAAACTTTGACCTACTCTTCCCAAAATGTAATCAGATCTATTCTAGGTCACTGGTAATCTATAAACCCAATTTGGTATGAACTGAAGCAACAGTTTCACAGTTTCGAGTGATTATTAACAAACAAACTGGACGAAAAACAATACCCAAATTGCGTATTTTTTCTAAATCATCTCTCAGGTCACCTCTGGTAAACTTGCCTACATTCTAAGTTAAACAGATTCTTCACCTGTAAGATCATTTCCTATGTCAAGAGTATGATTTAGGCCAATTTATTTAGTTTAATTCAAAAGACAGTGTGATTTATGCTGTTTTATGAGCTACTCAAGATGGCAGTAACATCATCAAAACAGAAAATCTACTCATCTACTGAAGTAATCCATGATCCAGGGTTCGTCCCTTCTTGGTAAGTATTGAGATTTACTATAATATGGGCTTGGTTATAACTATTGCATAGTTTTTTGTTTTTTTTATTGAGTCTTTTTAGACAGCAGTTAAGTCAGTACAGTAGTTTGTTAGGTACTTGTTCATGAAGCCAGTTGGACACATATGACATAACTTAAATACGCAAAGTCCATTAATGAAATATTAGAGAATAGATACGAGATTGTTGCATAAAAAAAACAACCACATATGGAAATGATGATAAAATAAGTTATTTCTGTTTTCATACCAGTAAAAGGTAATGGCTTATCACGATTATGTCAACTACCGTTAATTAGGATTATTTCCACACTTTTATACGTGTTCAGAACAAAAAACTTTGTGATTGTGTTCAAAGATAAGAGATAGAAATTCTAATTTAAGAGGGTTGTTTGTGTTTGACACATGTAAAGTCAGAACAATTGTAAAATATAGATGTGTTACTGTTTTTAGGTCAAAATATGTGTGAGTTGAAGTTGTGCAGCTCTCTGTTTTTTTTAAAAGCCTTAAAGTGTAAAATACATCAAGATGATAATATAAAGTGATTTAAATCTGACATAATTGAGAAGTATGATACATTTTTTGTCTTATTTATGTGTGTTTATTTCTTTTATTCTCAGTAATTCACAGGATGGAATCAGAATGAACAGAAATAAGCCTTTGGGTTCAGCTTGCGAGTAAGTGAACCTGTTGAAATAATCCTTATTCTCTACACGTACTGATCTGTGATCTGCGTTCTATACTTTTACTCATGCACTATTTTCAAATACAGATCAGGTACTTAGAATTTACTGATATGTAGCTTTAATTTGATCTCAGAAATGCATAATGTACTTTTTCATGAGTGCTTTAGTGTCCCTTTCAGACTTTTATTTATCATCTCATTTCTCCAAATGTGATGATTTTGTATATTTGTGATATACTGAAGGACTCACTGTTAATTTATGGATGAAGTTAAAATTCTTACACGGTTCTGAATCTTAAACACTTGAACCACTGCCCAGTATTGTAAAGATTCTGAAATGGGCCATTCTATCCTTTTAATTTTAGAAATGAAAGCATAATTTGGTGGAAATAGTTGTGTACTTGTTCTTCCATAAGGTTTAGGACAGATGTAGATGTAGATGTAGATGTAGATAACCTTTATTGATCCCCATGGGGAAATCCACTTTCCCATCAGCTCAAGAAAAACAAAGAAATCCAAGCAAAAACAAAATTAAACAAGCAACCACAACATTCTCTCGTAGCAGTAACAGATGTGTACGCTGTGATATTGCTACTATAACTCTGTAATTACAACTATAAAGGTCAGAGTACTTCCTCCACCACGGCTAGATTATTGGACAAGCAGTTATTTTAATGTGGCCATAACAAACACAGTCGCTAAGTGCCGCAGAAATTGGGATAATGTCAATACATTCTGTGTGTGTGGTTTGTCACGAAGCCAAAAACAGGCCTGTGTTTTTACGTCCTGAAAACTTGACTTTTTAGAGATAGCTCTTAAAGGCAGTGATTTTCTAGAATATGATCCATTGCTATGGCTAAAACTACCAGCAGTATATTTTAAAAATGGTGATTGATATTAATTTTTAATTAATTTTTCCGAGGGATTTTACAGATTATGCCATTAAATCAATAAATAACAAAGCTGTCAGATTTTCCTGCTCAGAAAACTTTTATTATAGAATTCATGGTATTTTATAGAAAGTGTTGCACCGACCTGCGCAGCATCACAAGTCACGTTTATTTTGTTTATTTCAGATCGTTTATACTCATAGTTTAAGCGTTTGTCTGCACTGAAGCGTTCACGAACTTCACGTTTAATTCGTATGTTTTGTTTCTTCAGAGTGCTGCTGAGCGATATGGAAAAAAAAATCACATCATATCACAATATTTTTTTCATATCAGACAATATCGATATGTATCACGATATAAAATCAAATCACTATTTTTGCCAAGCTTAAATTTTGCGTGACTCATAAGTAGATGTGAAGCCATCAGAAGGTTATTTTTGATTTAAATATGATTTATTTTCTGTCAAAAGTTGAACATAACAGATAGAACATTATAGAACTGTTTCAGATCAATAAAACAGGTGCATATATTTAAAATCAACCTAACGTGCTGTAATTCTAGTGTGATTGGTTCGGGTGCAGCGCTAGTGAATTATGATTGGCTGTTTTTACGTCTGTCAAAACATGGACGAATGAATTCTATGGAAATTGTATTGAGTGTTTCTCATATTTCTATCAAGGAAAAGTTATTTTGTGATAAATATCATTATTGTTTTATCGCCCAGCCCTACTTCAGAGTGCATAAAAATGAAGAATTGCCGCAACCTGCACTAATGCATTAGAATTATGCAAGTGTTGCATGTTTTTGTTTCATTATAAAACTCTAGTGGGACATAACAGGCCGCAAATAATGCAGAAACTTTGGCTGAAAATATGGAATAGTATTTACTTCATCAATATTGTTATACTTTTAGGCTAAAATGATGCAAACATGAAGATATTAGTCAGATACACCAACAAAAGGTCGTCACACACAGCTTCAGCTTCCAGAAACTAGAGAAGGAAATCAGGAAAACCTTCCTAAGAAAATTGTGATTCTTATTGTTGATTATAACTCTGCTTCAACCGATTATCATGTGATCTTTCAGCCAAATCACCCAGACCTATTATAAAGTCCTTGAAAAGAACTCAACCATAAACATCTACAGGAGTAAAATGGAACACATACATTAATTCAGCACTAAAATGAATCTGAAACAGCCTATAAAAATACTGTGAGGGGGAATTTTATGGCACAGTGACAACTTTTTCATACTTTAAGGTTGTAATCCTTTAAGTCCGATAACTCGTATACTTTTATTTAAGTACACTTTAAAATGGAAAACATTTACTACTGTTTGTAGTACTTTTACTTCAGCTTAATCTCTTCTTCTTCTTGTGAACAGCTTTCCTGGGATTAAAAGAGCTTTTTCGTAGAGGCCAAAAAAAAAAGGCAAATATTGAGGTTTTGCAGCATGTCCAACTTTAGCATCTGCTGTGGACCAGTAAAAGTTTCTTTTGGTGCTGGATTTTGGTTCAACAAAGGACCTTACATGTCACTGTGTATGTGAGTCGAAACATTAATTGTGACAAAAGCTTTCGTATTATTAAAAAAAGAAAAAAAAACAGCACTTATGCACAGTTGCTTCTTCACTGTAAAATACATGTTGCAGCGAGAACCATCTGAAAGTATGACAACTTCGTGCACACTGCAGGTGTCTGCATTTCCTGATGTGAGTTATACAATCTGCATGCAGCCTCCGTCTACAAATCTATTTCGGGGTCTGTATAGAAAAGGTTGAGCCGTCTTCCTTCTAAAAACCACCTTGAGATTAAATGTCACTTCTGAAACTCAGCTGAATCGACGCCATCTCTCCTCTCTGCGATACAGATACACGACGGCTCTGGAACACTCTTGAACGCCATGTGCGGAATGTCACCACGTCCATTCATCCATCACGTTAAAGACGACCTACGACCTTTCAAGCCCACCCTTATTCTTCCAATAACATCCAATCAGAGGCTTTGATTGTTTAACCCCCTCTCTTCCCCCAGCTGTCGTCCAGCAGCCTCGCTGACCCGCTCATCCCTGGAGGTCAAGAGTCTAATTTGGTACGGTGATTGTGCAACAGGTTTTCCGTGTGCCCTTAAGCCTTCAGAGACTGTCAGGGCGACAGCCAGGGGTTAAAGGTCATGGAAACCTCCTGCCGAGGGATTCATGGGAAAACCAAAAAGCTTGAAGACTTCTCTGCTTCCCCCTGTTGACAGAGTGCAGTGAGGCCTGCCAGATATTTGCAGGCTAAAAAAAGGTGTCTCGGGTTAGAGCTACAAAGCCTGCAGGGGTATTTTAGCAGCTCCCCTCAGACCGCTAAACACGTCAACAGGCCAGCCGTGGGAACTGTCTTCATCCCACAAGGAGCTGGGTTCAAAGACGGACACCGACACATGGCTTCAAGATGAGCGACCGCGAACGGCACAGGCCTGTTTTACATGACACACATGCTCCGAAACAAACCTATTACGAAGGGTGTCTCCACGTATACAATAGCTCTTTAACAGCATGTGTGGCACAGTCCGACCAAGGCTGTAAAAACCTGCTCGTGACATGGGCGTGTTAGCAATTCAGTCTGCACCTCAAGACTTTATTGAGTAGAAGAAGACCTGTATATTGGCGTAGAAGGGTAAAATATATACTATTTGTGTTGATCTTTTGATAATAGAGGCTGAACATGGCAGATACGACATTCAAAACCCATAACTGAGATATTCAACTGAAGGACAAAATCACAATAAACCATGTACTGTGGCAAAAAAGTAAATTAGGTTCAGTTTCATTAATGAGAATCTGTGTAAGAGAGTTTCTTCTCTTTGTTTCACCCAACTCTTTTTTATGCCGGTGAATGTAGATGCTTATCACGATAATGTCAATTAATTAAGATTAGTTCAACAGTTTCTCGAGTTAAGAAAAAAAAACTTTCCTGATTGTGTTCAAGGGAAATTGCAATTTAAGACAAATGCTTTTCTTTGACACGTGCAAATTGAGAACAGTTGTAAAAAATATAGATATGTTTCTGTTTTTGGCTCAAACTATGAATTGAGTGATGAGTTGAAGACGTGTACTTAAAGATTATAATATAAAATGATTTGAATGTAACATAATTGAGGAGTATAATTTAATTGTAACTTATTTATATATATTTTTAGCTGGATTTATGGATGGATAAGCAAAAAAATAAGCCTTTGGGAGGAAATATCTGTTGAAATAATCATTGTTCTCTTTATGTGTGCCACCAAAATACCATTCACTCATTCATTTATTCACCATTCATGCCAATGATTGCCTCTATTTATTATTTACCTTCTCTTTCCTGCCAAGTTTGCATCACACTATCTTTGAATAAGCACATATGAAATAAATTATTGAAATATTCAACATAACCTTTAGTAAAAAGTAACAAATTGCAGTCTGTCACTGCCACCAGTGAAAACATGTTAAAGCCAATATCTGCCAGTATTTAATGTTTTACTGGAAAAATCTAAAACTGACCAAGTGTATTTTTCTCATTTTTAGTCCAAATATCTCATCACACTTAAAATAAGACAAAATCACCTAAAGAGTAACTTTTCAGTGAGATATAAGAACGTATTTTTAAACAATAGATCTTGAAAATCTTATATCATGAAATCTTACAAGGATCATTTTTACTTGTTCCATCAGATTTTTTTTAAACTTAATTCAAGAATTTATTTATTTTTGTTTAATTCAAGCAAAAAAAGTCTGCCAAAGGAAAAAAAAAGAAAATTATCTTGGTAAGATTTCATGAAATAAGACTTTCAAGAACTATTCTCTAAAAATAAGTTCTTATATTTCACTGAAAAGTTCCTCTTTAGGTGATTTTGTCTTATTTTAAGCGTGATGACATATTTGGACTAGAAATGAAAAAAATACACTTGATCAGATTTAGATTTTTTTCCAGTGTGTCTCTTTGACTAATACATCCATGCATCCCTAAAAAGAACGAGCCCCTATAAATATTTGGACATGTCGGGACACCTGCACAGATAGAAATGTTTTGATCTAAAAATACTGTCAGAATATTATCAGTTCATCATTAGAAAACCTTCTTTTCACACCATACTGTTCTTCCAAAAAGCAGGAATTGTTAAAAAAGATTAGTAATTGGTCCTAACATCCTGACTTAACATTCCTAAAATGTTCTGGCAGATCCAGAAAAGTGGACTGTCGGACCTTGGCACTGACTGGTCTCCTAGTTTATCCGTACCATGAAATATTTAGTATATATAATGGTGTAAAGAATATAATCCCACAGAAAAATAACCAGCAAAAATAAGCTGAAAAGATCTGTAGAACATTGCAGGGTGATGTTCTCAGGCTATTTTTAGAATAAAGTATTTCCACTGAGATAAATACTTTGTTCAATCGCAAGATATACGACTCTAAAAACATTTTACAGATGCTTTAGTGAGAACTTCTAACATTGTGGGAATAAGGGTACGTTGTGTCTTCTGTTACCTCAACACTTTCCCCAAGACTTTCATTTGAGAATTCAGTAATAAACAGCACAAAAAAAGCACTGAGAATGTTCTTCCTGTGTAAATATTTAACCTCGTCGGCAAACATTAGATTCAAATTTATTCTCTAAAACATTATTAGATGTTGTTATTCATCCTGCTAGCATGATGTTTGGCATAAAATCAGACTTTTTTCATTGAAATGCCTACAAAAATTCCATTTCTATGACTCAACAGCAGCGGGCGGTCTCTACATCAGCTCCTCTTTGATACGACTGTTGTGGTTAATTTGCGTATCTGATATCCCAGCCGAACCCACCCAGCTCTAAAGCCTCTTTTCTCATTCTTCACTGTGACCTTCTATTCCTCAGCAGGACAGGGGTCAAGTATCCATGGACGTTTTGATGAGATAAAGGAACCGAGGGGCTCCAACCTCTGTGCTGATTTGCTCTATTGTTGAGCTGTGAAACCACTCGCTGCTTGCACTGAAATCTGAGTGGATGTGAGATGCTGATTGTGACAAAAATGATATTTTTTTTTTTTTTTTTTTTTTACACCGGTGTCACAGCAGATATTAAATGCTGATCCAAAGTGTTTAGAGGCAGAGATGAAATAGGAAACAGACCTTCTTTATGACACTGTCCAACGTCTCCGGGCGGCTGATGTCGAAACAGATGAGAACCGCATCTGAATCCGGATACGCCAGCGGCCTCACGTTATCGTAGTAAGACGAACCTGTGGACACAGAAATAACATATGGCTTAAGGTCACGGTGTCTTCGGGAAAAATGCGTGTACTTGTTTTTTTACCTAATTTTACCCCATGAGGTTTGTCATCCCAACCATATGGCGATTTGTGTCATTTAGAAAAATGTTCGGCGCATTCCTGGAAGGTTTTCTAAAGGTCATTGAAAGAATAACATATGGCAGGTTCTTCCTCAAAAAAAAAAACATAATGCAAAAACAATCCCTCTCAATAATCACTGATGATCCACTACTAAGTGTGTAGTGGTGCATGTACCTTGACCTCTGTTGGTATTTTCTTATTTTCCTCTGTGAGACATTTCTGAGCTGGAAGTGTTGGGTTGTGGGGTTCTGGACTCCAGCCAGTGTTAACTCACCAGGTGTGAGATCAGGACTTCAGGTGTAAACTCTAAACTGGTACTGCAAACATACTGATTCTCTCACTACAACTGACCCTCTAGCAACTTTATTCCAGAAAAGCACCAACTGGATGCATTTTTACTGCATTAAAGAAAGTAATAAACAGTTGGCGTTGTTGTTTTATGCCACTTTTCCACCGCCAGTATCAGCACGACTCGCTTTGACTTGGCACAGCTCGGCTCAGTTCGGCCCCAGGAGTGTTATATTTCCGCTGCAGGTGTAATACTCACTCAGCGTGGCTAATTGTTATTAGCAACACAACATGAACTACCTGTAGAATCATCCTCAGCATGACCACAGCTCTGTATATTAAGGTTTTGTCAGGTGAAACTATAGACTTCCATCCTGTGGTTACTTTAATTTGAAAATGTGCGTTTAATATTTTGGGGGATTTCCTGCTAGTTTCATGAATCACATACAAATCTGTGACGCACATATGACTGTGGGTCCCATATGATATTGCATTGGCACAATAGGAACCACAGTGAACATGCTACTGAAAATAGTGTGCTGCTCTCATGCAGTGGAAATGCCAAAAAGGCTGCACTGAGTGGAGGTGGTTCAAGCTAATTCTGGTAGCAGACAAATGACATTAGTGCTACAGTCTAGACCAATAAAACTGAGATTAAGTCATGACTGAGACCAGGACAACGTTTGTGTTCTGACACAAGCGATTAATTGACCACCACCGTCTACGCCACCATATCTTAGAGGTAATTATTATAATTCATTAAGGTACACAGCATTTACTTACACTGGAATATTTAAATTTTAATGTTAACACTTTTACTTAAGATCTTCATAGTTTTGTTTTGTCTGGACACTGGTCTTGCTCTTGTTGTGCATTAAGAACACTTGAATGGTGTGTTGAAACAGCATGATATGATAATAAATAGTTTAAAAGTATTTATATGGATCTTTAATTGAACCCATTTATATACTGTACATATGTAGATTTCCACGTCTTCCAACATCACCCTACATTGCCCCCCCCCCAGCCCCTGCACCAGAGTGTATTAAGAGATGCAAGAACACGTCAAGACCAAGACAGGGTGAGATTGTGTCAAGACCAAGACCAGACTAGATACATACAGGAAGCTTTTCAATTATTCCAGATCAATATGACATATGGGGTTAAATGATTTCTGTTACCTTTGAGTAGCAGAATGAAGAAATAAAGAGTGTGTGGAAAGCTAAATCATGAATTGGCAAAAAGTTTTCCACCAGACAGATTTTGTCCCCAAACCACAGTGATCATGTTAAGAAATACATTTAAAAAATGCACAGGAACCTCAGTCTTCTTTGTCTGAGACCAAGACAAGTGTCTGTCACTCTGATCAGTGAAAGTTCAGTCTTTAGTCGACTAATCAGCAGTCAGATAGAAGACTCAGATGTAACGACCGGTCACTGATCCCCTCTGTTGGAAATGTTGTACCCTCTGCTTTGCCTTTGTCTGAGACGACAGAGGCACTAATGGGAGTTCTTTGTTCAAAGACGCTAATGGGGACTTAGGTCTTCACACACCGTCTTAATCTGGAAGCAGTGAAGCAACTTTTCAAGCAGGCTTTAGCTACTTTCAGTTGAAGGTAGTTGGTAACACTGAAGCAAACACTCAAGAGAATCGTTACGTTTGTCGTCACATTGTCCTGCTGTCAATTAAAGCAATGTGTGAAGTGTGTTTAGAACATTGTGTTTGTAACATCCAGCTCCATCTCACCCCTAACACCAACACCAAAAGGTCTGTCTCATCAGCACATTCACCTTCATTCTTTGACAACAAGAGAAAGTGTTGAATAAAGTGAAATCTGCTACAAGTCTGGTCTTGTTGAAGGTCACAGAGACATCTACAGTGGCTCTGGGCAGTAGTGATGTTTGATACCACCGATTTTCTTTCCGTACAGACTGAGTCAGAAGCATGACACCGTACACACCCACCAATTGTGTATTATTTGGACAAGATCCCAATAGTTAAGTTACTTTCCACTGTGTTCCTGATATACATTACCTCAAATGTCCAAAGTGTCAAAAGTATTGATATTTTGATATGTGAATCGATTCTAGAGTGTAAAGATCTGGTATTGGAGATATTGATATTTCAGTATCAATCTCCACACCACTACTGGGAAGCCTGTGGAGAAAAAAACGTGGATGACGAAATTTAAGATTGTTACATACTCGGGCAAAATCAGAGAAATCTGTTTCTCTGCAACAAAAGAAGGACCTCAGTTTTTCTTGCAGTCCTGGTTTGGGAGTTCTCACACCATTTCCTGAGACATCATCTGGCGTTTTTGACAAGTATATTGTGATTGGTTTGAAATTTGAAGTGGGCGTGGTTAATCTGGAAAAGCAATAGACTTCCCAGGAGTTCTATACTTGACTCTGTTATTAAGTATGAAATTAAAATATTTTTATCTCTCATGACAGAAAAAAAACACCTTCAATGAGGCTCATTCACAATCAGACAAAAAAAAAACATACAGCAAGCCTGATGAATTACAGTATAAAACAATAAAAGGTTGATTTATGAATAAACATGTACATTAGCATAAAATCTACACCATAGTCAAGTGACTAACAAATGATTAAATAGGTGACTAAATAAAATAAAATACAGGTGGAAAAATGATTGATATCCTGACCAAAAAAACCTTTGTTCTTATTCTTGCCACCTTGAGAAAAAAGAACAAATTGCAGAATATGTAGAGGGCTTTATGCAAATATTAGATGCACACACTTGTATGTGTTAAAAACTTCATGAACCAACTGGGAGCATGTATTTTTTCCAAAAGCCAGATCCCCAGACAGACCAGGACAGAGATGCAACGATGAAGTTTTATTAAGAAACAGTAACCACCAATCTCTGCTGATTGTACCTTTAGTACATGGATAAACCATTAAAGCAGGAATCGTGGTGTGCACTTGCACATGCTGCAGCTTGAATGCACCTGCTTGCAGTCTGCAGATGTAAATTAGTCTTGTTCTTAACAGTTGTATGCACATATTTGAGTATCGGTGTCTCTTGGGCTCCTGCGCACAGCTGTGTCCTCCCTTTATCGCAGCGCTTCAAGGGAAACATGGAGGGGTTACTCACAGGCACATACACACTCACTCCAAAGTGAATTATAGTGGGCTGAGGACCGGAGGACTTGTGCACACAATCCATAATCATCATGAAAAGACAGCGAGTGCCAGCACAAAGGCCAAACTAAAGGTTGAACCCCTTAATTCTCTCCACTCGTTCCTCTTTCTGTCGCTTTTGCAAATGGTCCTTGTTTTAACATCTTGCCTTTCTCTCTTTCTCACTGTGAGATTCACATGCACTCACACGTTTCTTTCCACTCTCACTTTTCATTTCTGTACCTTGATCAAATTTGAAGGCAGAGTGGCGCCTCTGTACTTTCACAAGCCGTTCAGTTACACGGCTCCTGCTTTCTCACAGCTCTCATTAGGAGGCTTGTAAAAATATCTGGGCTCTCTGGGAAATGGCTGTGGCTGTGGGCACCCTCCCTTTTGGATCCCACGGGAGGCAGCACGGACTTGAACTCTTAAATTTTAACAGTAACTGCACCCTGGCTGCAGAAATTCAATGTCATGATAACACTTTTCCACCTTACAACTGTCTAAACAGGTGCACAATATTGTGAGAAGACAAACGCAATGAATATTTCGTCATTTGTTTACCCATATTCCGCTTAATCCATTGAAATCACACAAAATTATTGGAATAATTATAGATTATTTTGTACCTGCTGTTACTAAGCCTCATACCAGACCTAACACAATAGAGCGTCTGGTGAAACGCTGCACACCTTTGTATAGCAGAGTAAATAGAGTCTGCACCATCAGCCTGTTTCAGCATCTCTGTGCTCCCTTTGTTAATGATGGAATGAGACCCTGACAATAGATTCACAAACCCCCGAAAGCCCTGATCGTTCAGTTTATGTTGACCCGTTCCCTCCCCAGTAAAGAGGATGCAACAGCCCCCCCCCCCCCAATCACTGCATCACAACCGCAGTTTAAAAGTTGATGTCTTTTGTGCGTGCAAGAAGTCAAACTGTTGATTTTCGTACCAAAGTGTAATTACATCCTCTATTAAATACGATGAATTCTTGTAAAATTGAAAACACTAACTTTGGTTAGAAGTTTTCATCTTGTATGTAATTTATACCAAGAGCCAAGAACCATTCCCACCCCCCTGCCCCTGTTTAGTTCCTCTATGAAGGTACAGTATATAATAAATGGAATGTAATTTTTTTGAATTTACGGCATTTCTGGGTCACATTCGGATCCATTTCCACCTCTACTTGATGCTTTTCATTAGCACTCATCTTACTGGACACTAGGATGTGAATGTCTTCTTGCTTTATTATTAGAACATACATGTTACCCCCTTTGAACGACAATTACTCACCATAAAGATATTCTATACGCTTTCCCCAGTCACACTCACTTTGTCACACACTACCTGCTTGGCTCTACTTTGGAATAATGTCACACACTTTAGTGGTCACGGGGAAAAACCAGCAGCAAATCTAAGTGGCAGCACTAATAAAAATAATATATGGATGTCCCGAACCTTCACGTGTCACATGACCTGTAAAGTTTGGCTGTGACCACCCCAGTGCTGTGCAGTCTGGCACTGTTCCTGGAGACTCTGGTGAATGTGCAAATAATGCCTTCTCCTCAGCTCTGCAGCACTGCCAATGGTTAGACATTCTACTAGAATTCTCCTTTTCCTCCACTTATAAGGGTTGTTTCAGATTGTTTTAAAGTGGGGCTATATGAGGTACCTATTCACAGTGTGTTACTAACAAAAGATGTCTCCGCTTTACTCTTTAAAAATGATTAAAACAATCAATGCTTGGACAAACCATTGTTAGTGTTGTTGTCCAAACTGTGGAAATCATAGATAATACTGGGTGTAGCAGATGTAGAGTGGATTTGTCTATAACACTGGTCCAAAGGTATCTGTTTTGACCTTGAGCTACTGCAGGTCTGATTTTTACCTCTGAATTTGATGTTTTAGGTGCAGGTTCATTACACAAAGCAGTAATAGATGTGAGCAAAACGAAGTGTGACGCCATCACTCTCCTAGTTCACATGGATGCACACTTGGAGTTTTTAATATCTTCACTTTTGGAAAATGTTTGTTAAAAAAATCTCTGACTTAAAAAACTGTTAACGTATTTGTAAGAGACCCAAAAATAGACAAAAAACATTGCTTTTACAAAATATCATTGGTCTGGACAAAGCATTAATTTACATGATGTATGTTTGGCGAGAATGAGGGTCTAAGGACGGGGGATGCCCTGGAGAGTAATTGATTTCCTTCATCTGCTGTTTATTTATATCCAATTAACTCTGTAAAGTCCTGTGAGATAACTTTGTTGTGGTATAGGGCTCTACAAATAAAACTGAATTGAATTGAATGTAGAACATCCACACATTTGCATTTTAAAGTCAGCAATAACCATTTTATCATCTTGAAAAAGAACTCAGATTGCACTCTTTCATTGTTTTGCTTTTTGTGTGATGTGGTGAAAACCAAGGACGAAATCACAAAATTAGAGACTACAGGGAGTTTTTTTGTTACAATTTGCTTTATTTTCATCTGAATTCACCTTTTATGTCATTTTTTGTTATTGTGTAGCGTAATCTGATTTCTTCACCTTTCACCGTGGGATCAGCTGATAGTTTACATTATAACTCTGTGAGCTTAATTCTGTTTTTTTTTTTTGACAGAAAACAGTCACAGTAAAACCACAAATCACCTACATTTTCTTTGCAGTTTGTGTTGTAAATAGCTGCACTACAGATCGGTTTGGAACAAAGAAATGCTGCTGTTTCAGCCTCAAACTCCATTAATTTCATTTAGAGCTGTGTCCAGCGGTGAAAACAAAAACTGTGCTTCTAGATTCATTACTTTGTCACTTTCTTTGACTCTAAAAGTTGTTTCTTAGTGGTTCTCGTCCCACTTTGTAACTTTCTGATGCTTTGGTCGAATATATTTAATATAATATAATATATTTGACAGTAGAAACACTACATATAGCCCCTTTAATGCAAGTTTGACACTGTTTTATGCAGCTGAGAGAGCAGAATATCACAATCACACACTTATAAACCTACATCCTTCAAAACTAGCTCAGTTGCATGGATACTAAGTCCAACAGTCAGCAAAGCACACATTGTACAACGGCAAGCTCTGATTGGCAGTGGTCACACATGAGGTGCTGTAGCTGCTGAAGTTGGTCTTTAGTATGTATCGCAGTGCAGCAGACCTGTACTGAGGTTATAGCTGAAGAAGAAAGAGACAGAGCATGTGGGGGTGGAGAGGGGACAGAAAAGATTTAATGACTTTGACACTGAGGCGAGGGTACGGTACAGAAGCATGTGATGATGAGAGAAGCAACCAGGGAATTAAAGCAGAATTCTGATGAAGAGGAATAGATGTCAGATGAAGGAAAGTTAAGACAACGATGCTTGTTGGACTTAAAATGTAATTAGAAGCTGGAATGAGGCCGCTAAGATCAATTTGTCAATCCTGAAGATCAGAGTGATTGGCAGGTCACGGTCACAACAGACCTTGTCACGGCACAACATTCCCGAGCTCTTCCGCCCTGAGCGACAGTGTAGCCAACTCAGCACTTTCGCAAAGTCAGAAAAAAGTCCTCTGTGGGAGTGAAAAGGAGAAATAGTGTTGTGTTTAAAACAAGCCGAGCAGGCACAAATAAAAGCCAATCACCATAACAATCAAGTACACGAGGAGGAGGAGGAGGAGGAGCGGGAAGATGGGGGGTGAAGTTTCTCCTGATTGTGAAATATATCACCACCACGACCTGAAATCCACTTGCCTGCCGCCAGCAAAGAGACGCGACCAGAGATAAAAGAGGATGTAGCGGCAGAGGAGTAGAGGGGGGGGGGGGGGGTGCATGGGGTGTGTGGGTGGGTAGTG
>JAPTYQ010000029.1:16962863-16973523 GCA_029814465.1 Ostorhinchus cyanosoma
TAGATAGATAGATAGATAGATAGATAGATAGATAGATAGATAGATAGATAGATAGATAGATAGATAGATAGATGAAACAGAAATTAATGCATACTATTGTACAAATATGTAAAATATCTCAAATATGAAAAGACTAAATGATGCTTTTATTGAATTTTGTCTAATGATATAAAAAATAACGGATAAAAAACCCTCGTAAATCAGCTGAATGTCCTCCAAAACATGCGTAAATCAAAATGCAGTGATTTCTGGGAAGGGTGGGGGGGTGGGGGGGGCAGTAAAATCCAAACCAGGGGCACATAGTGACACTTGACTTTAACATTGGTTTAATTGCTCTTCGGCAGATGTTTATGAACCCGAGATATGTGTGTGTGTGACCTCTCGGGGGCGCGCACTGTCAAAAGACGCGTACGCGCAACATCCCGCTTCCACCGCTCCTCTGCGAAAGACGGGGTCGCCAAGCTTTCAGTCAGGAAATCCAGCTGTCACTCAAAGAGACCCCCCCCCCACACACACACACCCTCCTCCATTCAACCGATGTGTGACTGTACGTGGCACACGGACGGAAACCTGGACAAGATAAATAAGAGACAAAGCCGCAGCTGGATGGAGGTGGATCAACAGGATCGGTAACTCCGCTGTTCACTCCTTCTGCGAGGAGAAGATGAGGGACCTGGAAGACAATACCGGAGCCAGATGGCACATGTGAGCGTCTAAATCTACGTATTACAACCTTTTTCGAGCCGGTTACAGGGATATGAGTAGAATAACCCTGAAGATTTGGTGTTAATCAGCTGATGCAAGTGTTCCTGGCAGAAGGCGCAGAAGGTTCAGTCCGTGCCAAAATGACCAGACTATTGTCTAGCATCGCTGTAACGGAATGGGCCCGAAGGAATTTTGGCACCGGTTTTACGCAGCAGACCACATAGTTCAATCGACGTCCTCCACCGAAGACATATAGAGCGGACAAAAGAATGTTTCCAAATCCCAGTCATGCTATGAGGTCAAATAAAAACGCATCAGTGTGACATCCCTGTTGGTTCCTCCCGGAGAAGTGGAGCAGAGATCATCAACGCCGTGGATTCAAGTTTGGACCTCACCAAGTCCAAAACGACCTTCCCCTCCCCAAAAGCTGAACATCTTACATCTTAAAGCATCTTCACAGACTCGCATAGCGGTAAGAATCCACCTTCTCATCATCAATATGATTGTAGCGTTTGTGTCTTTGTTCCTAATGTGGGTAAATTCGGACCCAAACCCTGGTGGAAGTGGACGTCGAGGTCAGACGCACCGTTTGGCACCAGAACGCACAGACAATGGCTGCATCTCCGCGGTTCATTTACGTCAAATTTACATTTGTGTTTTTTTTTTCCTGATTTTTATTTTTTATTTTTGGTAACATGTTGGTTCTGAGCAACAAGAGATCAACTTCCCTGTTTTTTTTTGGGGGGGGGGGGGGTTTGGAAGCAGCTACAACCGGCGCGTTAACATAAGCCCATATGTTTCCTCATTAGTGTCAAATACCAAAATTATCCTCAAACCTTGTGAAAATCCATGCTTTACAAATCTTTTGTTTTGCTCCTTTCAGTAGCAGCATGGTGTTTGATGGGCGGTGCGAGGCTACTCCTCAGGGTTTGGTTAAATCCTGCTGGATCTGTTCAAATTAGTAGAAACACGTGCAGACTTCGTAATGACTTGGTGGTAAACTCTCCAGATTAATTAATAATGAACGTATTTGAAGGCTTTGAAGGCGTGCAATCCTTTTCTTTCTTTTTTTTTGGCTTTTGAGGCGTTAACATGGTTGTATAGATGCTCTTGAGGTTTAGATTATGGAGAGATTTGCTTCAAATGAGTGGCAAATATAACAGATGAATAGTTTATTAAACAGATAAATAAATGCTTTTATAAAAAATAGATTTTTCCAGATGCTAAAAATATCAAAAATATCTTACAATTGAAAGAAAAAATAGGGGGGGGGGCTAAGAAGCAAAGATGTGATAACATTTTTAAATAAATTATGAGTTTATTCTGATCCTTGCCTTGAAATTGGCATCTGTTTTCATATTTTTAATATTAGAGTTAAAATCTTGCTCTATTCTGTCAATCTCATCACTGAAACCGCCTCCTTCTCCAGTACAGTAGGTTAAAAACTCTTTAATATGTGCATTTTCTGCTTGTTTACTCTGCATAAAAAAAAAAAAAACTCCCTGATTTTATTTACAATGATGGTCCTACTGGCTTTTAACTCGCCTGTCACACACACTTTCCCTGATTCAGTGATTATGCTCTAATTTCTTTTGAAAGTCAGTGCATCAAAGAAACCCTCCCACCACCCGGAGCAGTTAACCTGGGGAGCAGCCAGCACCATGCAGACATTATTCACCGTGATGAGAAACCGTTTCACTGTGCTGATGCCTTTGAAATATGCCACACTGGTTTCTGCGCGGGGCGTTTGTCAACGCCATTCCAGCAGGGAAAGGCTCAAATATGAACCACTATAATGACTTTCTCCTCTGTGCTTTAGAAAATCCTCACTATATATATGAAGTCATTATGACAGATTTGGGATATTGCCAATTGAAAAAGCTTAGTGCTGCTGAATGATGCCTGGTTTTTTTGACAAAACATATGGATCCTATGTATTTATTCAGAATTTATTCTTTGGGTCTCTGCCAGTAGAGGCATACACCTCCATTTGCCCTCCATTTATTCTTCTTTATGTCCTTCTGGTAAGTGCAGTTTTGGCATTTCACAGCCATGCATACAGTAGAATTAATTAATTACTTTTGTAGATGTAAAACTATTTCTGTCAGGCAGTCAATCTCCGTCACCCGCCGCCTCTCTCACCTTGTTACCTTTACTTCCCCCTCCATTGCCATTATTGCCCTCTTTGTGGATGGGAGGAGCAGTAATATATTGGAGGAGGGGAACTCAACCGCTGCACACCAAGAGAGATGAGGAGCAGATTTTATGTGGCAGCCAGAAAATGCCCCATCACTTGGGCTGCAATGACCGATGTGTTCCTGTCCTCGTTTTATTTAAAATATACAGCACTTCTTGGTTTTTTTGCAGTGTATCACCCCAAAAAAACTCATGAGCTGGCAGATAAACGTGATAAATTGTGCATGAATGTTTATTAAATGATCAGCAGATGTCCTAGAAAAGTCAGGAATCGCACATAGCTTCTTGGACAGATGGCAAATATGATTTATAAGATGTCTGATAGGATTTACGAACAGATGTTTATGAGAAGACGTGCAAGAAAAGGTGTCTTTAAAAAAAAAAAGGAGTTAGCTGTCAACTTTGGACCAAATTTGTGTTTTAAGTCACGTGGAGATTTTTTTAACAGCAGAAGCAGAATCTTCTAAATACAATAGTGTCATTAATTGGTTTAAAGATCCATCTGTTCAGCCTTTTTTTTTTTTTTTTTTAAATGGTACATCAGGCTGACAGGGAAAAATGAGTGTAGACAAATCCCCAGGTTTGTTCCACGACAGAATGACCAGATTTTTTTTTTTTTTTAGTCCCAACAGAATAGTTTTATTTTGAACAAACAGGTACAAACAGGCATCAGGGAAAACACGGACAGAAAAACAACAAAAAATAAAGTCATTCAAAGGTTTAACAAGTAACTTAACCAACAAAAGAATGGAAAAGCAAATACAGACGTCTAACTTTTCTCTGCTTCTCACCGTTACTTTAGTGAATTTACAACTGTGGAGTTACTATTTTACATAAAAATGGAGAATAATCGAACTTCAACTGATTCCTCATGAGGCTGAAGATGGTCTCTTTTAAAGCCGATGTCCATCATTTATGAGGAAACTGTGATTTTTCTTGTTTCCATTCATTTAAATACAGATTTTTTCTCCATTAAATTTGTAAAGTAAACATTCAACATGCGTTTTGGCAAAGTTTTTGACTCAAGTTAAACCCCTGATGGCTCCACAAGTTACTTTTGTACAATATTGACTTTTTATCACTTTGTAAATAATGATTGAAACTGATACAATAGAACTGTTACACTGATAATTATTATGATATTAAATAAATAGTGATATGGCCAAAAATTTTATCATGAGAAGCATTTTGATATCAGTCAATAGCTTTAATTTTTGCGATAAGTCTTAAATTGTTGTTACTTTATAAGTTGATTTTCAGTCCTGAGTGAAATTTGAAGACATCATATAGTTATTAATGGCTGTAAATGATTAGTAGAAGTTGGAAAAAGACAAAAACGCAATTATAATCCCTGATGTAGTAGTTGTAGTGACAGTGCATGAAGATTAAAGTGCAAAAATGATTTAGAAAATGATTATTTGTGGCTCTAAATATCTTTTTTTTACAGTCAAAACTTGAAAAACACACAATAGAGTATCTGAATGCTTCCTAAATATAGACGCAGAACAATTATAGTGTTAAAATGTTTGTTCAACATCAAATATAGTTGAAGAAAGTTACAAAAACTTGAATTTTTCAGCTGAGAATGCGGACAAAATAAACCCTAAAGACAAAAGGAATGTGTATATTGCAATGAATAATCCAAATGAATCAACATGACTAGTTATTATTTTATGTGTGAGGCAAATGTAAAGAGTAAATCATACTTTATTGGGTGTAAAAGGAAAACAATGCAAGTTTTTCTTTTGTTCCAGGGGGGAAAAAACGTCAAATTTCATGTATTGTTGTTACTTTGACATGACACGACCTGCAGTAGGATTATTTATTACACATGAAAATAGTTGAACAAATATATTTTACAGCTTTAATTTTCTTTATGTACGATATGATACCGCAGCAGATATCATATTTGCAGCGCAGTCCGGTTGGAAAAAGGAAAGAGGCAGAGATCCAGCACTTTAGTTTTTGCAACATAAATACCATAACATTGAATTTTTAATGAGTTATGATAAAGTAAAAAATCAATACAGTCATATATATTGGAATTTATTAATGTGGGCCACTTTCAATTTCCAGTTAAAAGCCAGGAAAAGTCCTCCTGGGGGGGGTTTAATCAATGACATTATTTTAAATCGAATCGATCTCCTGACATTTAAAGAGTCCGTCACTAATTTTAAATCTCACGAGATGAGAAAGTGTTGCGTGGAAATGGAAATAAAAACGTACGAGGTTCATTTGAACATAAAATGATCTATCATTTAATGTTGGAAACGTTCTATCTATCCCTGCAAATGGATCTCAGCTCAATCAATGAAGCAGATGATTCTGAATAGTAAATTTCCTCATCTCCTCCTTTAAAAAAAAAACAAAAAAAAAAACCCTTTAATTTCTATAAAATCATTAGAGTGCTACATGTCTTGTATGTGTGCTGTTATTTATATGCTTTCAATGCTAATCAGCAGCAATTAAATCAGGCTTTTATAATTATCATAATTGTCGACTGAAATGTCTCGGGGTTGTGTTTAAGTCAATTACATGCTTTTATAAGCGGCTATTTTGAATATTTGGAGTAATTCACTTCCTGTTTTTTCCCAATTCTTTCCTTTAGAATATGTGATGCGGAGCCAGTACAGTGAGAGGTAAAGTTGATGTTTTTAGCCACTGCACTTAAACACACTTGTATATGAGGAGCAGGTGTCAGGGTAAACATAGCATGATACAGTCGGGGGTTTTTAAGAGCATCTGTGAGGGGCTGCAGGGCGGTGGATGAGCTGGGGAGTTTGTGGAAATGATGGGAGATCCTTCACCGCTGCAGCTTTATGCAACGTGAAATATCAAGGTATTATGCCTATATCTTGTTTAGCAGACGTGAGCACACTGCCAGCTTTAATCCTGAGAGTGCAGCACACTGAGGGAAAACTGTGTCTTTATGCCTGCCAACTAGTCTGGATTCCCTCTGCTTGACACTGTGTACTCTGCTCTGCATTTTCTGGTTGCCAGTTCCTGTAAACGACATTAAAGCGAGAGCAGAGGGAAGGTGCTGTGCTCCGCTGGTAATGACTGGCCGATTATAATTGTCCGAGGTCATCAAACGTGCGCCGTAAAATGGGCGGGAGTTGTGTTTTCTCACCGCACACCTGCCGTTTTCCTTCCAAAGCGGAAAGTTTTAATTGCTGCGTTTTTTTTTGTTTTTTTTTTTTGGGAAAGTACATGTACAGTTTGGAGTTTTGGATTTGGATGAACTATTTCTGGAATAGGGGTAATTTTCTGGGAGAATAATCTCATCAGGATTGAATGAATGTGGTGGAATTTGATCCGTAACATTGGTGTGAAAATAATTGAGTGAAGAGAACTCAGATGTTCGAAAGATTAAAATTAGTCTTTAATTAAATTGTCATTAGATTTTGACGTAACGAGCTTCACAGTGGGAAAAGTTTGACCTTCATTTTCTGTTTCATGTGCAGTTGATGAGTCTCAGAGTGTGATCTTTACCCATAATGCCTTTTTCTTTTCTTTTTTTTTTTTTTTTTAAGGGAGACTCCAAATATTTTAGACAACATAGCGCTGAGCGGGGGAGGGTTGTGGCGTGTTTTGGGTGACTCAGGATGACTCCTCAGGAAAACGAGCCCCGCAGTCGGCCCTGACCCTTTGCAAACAGGAATGTTTCCAGTTGTGTCGGTGCACGTGTCACAGCAGCCTTTAATTTACAACGGAAATAAAAGAAACAAATGCTTGATTTCCTCTGACAAAGGGAATCCTTCCCACCATGATTCACGTCATCCATGTAGTACAGACGCAACATGTGAAAAATAAATAAATGCAACACATGTATTCACACTCAGATTTAAAGAAATGCACCTGCAGATCGATAAGATGTGTATCTGGGGAAATTATTTATAATTTTGCATGTTTTATGATAAAAAAATCCAAATATTGTTGAGATCTGCTTCTTAAAAGTGAGGATTTTACATTGGTTTTCATTGGTGAAAAATCCAAAAATGGTTGAATTCAGCCTTTTCATTATGAGAATATGCAGCTTTTTTTACATCAATGTTGTAATTTTAATGTACTTTCACTGTGGACTGTTGGATTCTGTTGGTTGGAAATTCACATATTGTTGATACTAGAGGCTTAAATATGAAAATTTGAACATATTTCAGTTTTGGATCAGTGTCTTCTGTTAGCCCAAAATAAAAAAAAATGCTTGATATCAGCTTCTTATATGTGAGAACATGTTGTAATTCTAATGTTTTGAGGATTAGTCTGTTGGTTTCTGTAACACTGTTGATATCAGAGTCTTAGATATGAAAGATATGCTGCACTTTTTACACCAGTGTTCTAATTTTAATATGTTAGTCTTTTGGTTTAGTGGTTATTGCGAGTGAAAAATCCAAACATGGTTGATATCAGCTTCTTAAATGTGAGAATATGCAATGATTTGAATGTTTTGAGGTTTAGACCATTGGTTTTTGAAGGTTAAAATCCTAGTATTGGTGATATTGGAGTGAAAATGTGAAAATGTGTTGCATTTTTTGCACCAGCGCTGTAATTTCAACATATTTTAGTTAAGGATCATTGGTATCTGTCAGAGAAAAATCCAAAGATGGTTGAAATTAGTCTTTTCAGTAGGAGAATATATAGGATTATTCTATAAACACTGCGATTTTAGTGTATTTTTATTGGTTGTAAATCCAAACATTGCTCAGATTGGAGTCTTAGGTATAAAAAAGTGCTGTAACTTTGACATATTAGCGTTTTGGACTGGTTGATTCTGTAAGTTATAGTGGATATTAGCTTCTTAAATATCAGAATTTGTAGCATTTTTACATCGCTGCTTTAATTTTAACATCTGAGGTTTAGCCGATTGGTTTCTATTGGTCAGAAATCCAACTATTGTTGACATGGCTACATAAATATGCATCATATGCAGCATTTTTTAAATATTTATTAGCATCGTTTTAATGTATCCGAGTTAGCCTGCCGATTTATCTAATATCAAATGCAACTGGAAGCTATCACATTTCTTTTTCTAGCTGATTTTACATTCTATACGACTGTTTTGATCCTAATCTGGGACCATTTAAATGAACTTGATACAGGATGAAATAGATGTTAATCATGCAAAAGTATAACATATGCTTGGATTATTTAGGGATAATTTGACCAAAATATGTCTACGTAAAAAAACGTAATAATAATTTAGAGAAAAAAAAACAGAAATTAGAAAACGTACATAATCTACAGTAAGAAAACTGAAAAAAAAAGCAGAATAAAATGTTCCCAGTGACTTAAGAATGTGTTTGAATAGTAAGAGAAGAGGATGGAGTCAGACAGTGAGAACCCTGCTGAGTGTGGATGAAATCAGATGTCACTTTCACCAAGTCTGCACTCATGAAGAGATATGGGCAGTGTAGCAAATGAAAACAGTCGTGTGGCTCCTTCCCATGGGGAATGTCACTGTAACATACCGGGATCAGGTCGGACATACATACTGCGTGGCTGAAAACACACACACACACACACATGCACACACACACATGCACACACACATGCACACAGATGCACCGAGATGTTTACGCTCCAGTCAGTGTTGAACATGCATATTCACACTGATATGTCGGACTTATGAATCTGTGCACGCTGACACATTTACATATGAACTCGGCTGTTGTAGCGCAGGCTGTGATTCAGGCTGACGGGTTATGCCACTTCCCTCGGGTCACCGGGTGGGCGGAGTCAAAACGTGACGGGCGGCAATGAAGGCCTTTCATTCACTGTCACTCTTTAAACACGTTACCTTCGTTTGTGCTTTTTGCTCATATTGTCAGATCCAGCGGTGGTCAGGGCTCATGTGACTCATAACTGTTCGTTATGACTGCATCTCATGCCTTTAAAATAGGTTAAATATATTCCTACCCACCGTAAAACTCTTTTTCGTCATGTACCTGCGTGTTTATTACAGGTCATTGGTAAGAACTGACCATAAAAGTCTTTTTTTTTTACGTATCGTACCTGTTTTTCACATGTTAATAGAAGTCTCAAATGTTCCATCCGTGAGTTTTTTTTGTTTAATATCCATTGCTGTAGTCTCTTAAGCCCAGGGGCAATTACAGTTCCATCTGTGTTGCCATGGTAACACTTACAGTATACACATGCTATACAGTCATATAACCAAAAGAAATAGTAACTAAAAGCCCAGAACCCAACTTCAAAAACAAGCACTTAAATGGGTTAACAGCCTCAGACTGACATATTTCGAAGAATTTAATAAAACAAATGAACAAAAAGCAGATCCAACAGTATAAGTATAATTTATCTATGGTTAAAACTCACTGAATGACAAAATCCAGGTCTGTTTATTTGAGAAATTGTCACAAAACCACTTTTTTTTTTTTGCATATAAATTACAGATTGCGCCTTTAAAATTTTATATTTATGTTTGCATGTGGTGTGGAACTTTTCTGGTCGGTTGATTTATAGTTTGTCAGTTGTACAAAGAAACCATTATTTTGCAATGATATAGTTGTCTTTTTTTGTTTTTTAATTATTATTATTATTATAGCACACAACAAGACAAGTATTTGGAGCTGAAAAATCCATCACAAAACTGGAATTAAAATGTAGTTTGTAAACAGTGACATCAGTGTAATTCAAAGTCAGTTTAAAGATGATGCAAAGAAGTGATTCCTGCTAATTTTTTTATTTATTTATTTTTAAGTACTTTGACATCGAGAGCTGGATTTTTTTTAATCACTCATCTTGCTGAGTGATTAAGATATTTTTTGCAACACGACGTAGTCTTAATGTACACTGTTGCCCATAAAGTTGGAATAATTTTGTTTTCATACACATTCCTCTTCTTATTCCTATGCATATACACCAGTAATCACCTTGAATCAGGTACAATGATTACATACTGAGTCCCAGTTACACTTTATCTATTAATATTAAATCATATTTTCATAATAATTTCATGACAACAGGTAAAAATGTTTTATTCCAACATTATGGGCAACAGTGTATATTTATCACTGATTTATGCAGATTTTAATGACTTCTTTTGGACGGTTGTTGGAAATTTTATCTTAATCTCCTCCAGATACGTTATTGTAGTGAAGAAACGTTTACAGTCAAGTTATTATTTTGTTTCTTGTTTATAAGAAAAAATAACAAAACTAAATTCTTTACAGTTTCACCATGTTGTGACCTGGATGTGATACATTAGCTTGTGAAACGTCCTGTTTTGACCTCGACGGAACTGAGCATGTGCAGAAGGGAGCATGTGGGTTTGGAGAATGGAGCGATACTTGGTAGAGTTCAGTGACTTAGATGTGATTCTTAATGCGATGTATCAGAAATGTATGGGATAGAGGACTGACAGATATGGGTTTTTCTTAGGCCGATGCCGTTCTTTAAAAAATTTGGTCAGCCGGTGGTCGATATCTGCAGTGTAGTTTTTTGAGGCTGATATTTAAAGTTGAATTTTTTTTTTTTACATTTTTTTAAACCACATTGATCATAAAATACAATTGAAACACACAGATGATTACGATTTTTATGCAGCAATATAAAAGTAATTATTAATACGCATATACATGGTACTCTTTTAACTATTACTGAACTTCAAGTGCTGCCCACACAGGTGCCTGATCAAATATCTTATATTTTTACTACTGATCAAATATCACCTCTCAAAAAAAAAAAAAAAAAAAAAAAATTAAAGCTGATGGCCGTTATTGAAAAAAATTATATATTGGCC
>JAPTYQ010000029.1:17120452-17133637 GCA_029814465.1 Ostorhinchus cyanosoma
CATATTAATCCTGCGTCTGATACCCTCTTTCCGGCAGATAGACGAACAGACAGAGACACAAAGCGATAGAGCGAGGGGTTGGGAATAATGAGATCAGAACAGAGGACAAGAGGAATGGAGCAAAAGAGGGGAAAGCGGGGGGATGAGGGGGGGAGGGGGTTTCCCTGGGCACTGCCCCAGCCTTCTCTCACGTCAGTCAGGGCATTGAATGGCTGACGGCTGCATACCAAGCCTCCTTCTGGGTCTCAGTGTGTTCACGACCCTGTTTCTGCCTGGCCAGGGCTAAATATATTTCCCCAGTTTGCAAATGTAGCACAAGTCCTGCAACCCGACCCCCAGCCAGCTCCAGCTCCCTTCCTCTACACAAGGTTCACGTTCCTCTGGGTTGTGTAGCAGGGGGGTGGGCGTGGGTGTGTGTGTGTGTGTGTGTGTGGGAGAAGGGGTTGGAGGTTAAGGGAGCGCTTGCCTACTCTCACACATGCGACACTCTTTTCTGGCTTTCTCTCTTATCTCACACACATACACACACACACACAAGCACTAACACACACTCATGTAACACTCATGCACTTGTCATACTAACAGACGGATACTCACACTAGTTGTCACACACATATACACACGGTACTCTGTCGGTGGATTCCGGCGTTGCCCCCTTGGTTTGCCGTGGTGTGGCGAGCGTGGCAAACGAGGTATGGAGAGGACTGACAGGATTCAGAGGCCCGTCATGGTAAGAAGGATCTGGATTTTGCTTTGGCCAACTGGTACTTGAAGAATGTGTTTGTCTGTTGTAGAAATTTGGTAAAAGCACTGCCGGCCTTGAGATATGACTGGAAAATCTAACTTGTTGCTCAAGTGCTGATAGCGCTGCACCTCCCGGTCTACGTCTTTCTCTGCTCCCCCTCTTCTCCTGCCTTGCGATTCCATTTTGGGCCGGGCCACAGCTGCTGGAAAGGCGCTGTGTTTTTAATTAGACTTCCAGTCCCACCGGTCGCCTCCACTGCTATGTGCACTGCCTGCCCCGGCGCCGTGGCCTTTTCGGGGGGCTTTTTATCATCGCAAGTGCCCCTGTTTGAGTCAGGGCCTGGGTGTAGACTTTTTGCATGATTACTAACTTTTTTTTTAAACTTCAGTAGTTAGTTTAAGCCTCAAAAATAGCCACCAGGGATGAAAGCAAATACTTATCTAAAATGTTTAATAACTTCTGAACCACTAATCTTATCAGTAAATTGAAATAATTCAGGTAAAATTCAGTTTTTTATATTTTCAGCAGGATCAGATATGACCCATTTGCACATTGAACATAATCCTCTCTAACATTAATTCACCAATTAAACCCGTGTAGTTTGACAATTAGATGTTTATTTTTACATTCAATTAAAGTAATTTTTTCTTCAGTTTTTGGCTTTAATATAATAACCTTTGAGTTTATGAACACCTACTTGGCCACTCAGGAAATATCATAAAATACCTGTTTTCTTTTACTAACAACGCAAAATACAGAGGATTATATAATAAATTGTCATAAATCACTCAGGAAAGTTTAAATACAGAGAAAAATTCATTTGAAAGTTGGCACAAAATTAGTTCTGGGTCTTAAAGTGTTGACGGCTGCAGGGATCATGTGATTACAAATAAATAGTACCTTTTACTACTGAAGTGACTTTACCCCACCCCATGAGAGCATTCATTTAATATTTCCCCCTTCCTTCACCTTCTCCAAGCAACAGTACTTTATTCCTATCCTTAATGTTTATATGAGTAAATATGCTTATCTACTTTAATTTGTACCCATGTGTGTATTTTTATATTTTTGCACTTATAGATTTAGAGTTTTTGGAATCCACAAGCTTTATCCAAAGAACATTTTGTCACACAGCGGCAATAATGATGTAAAGAATATTGAATATTTGCAGTATTTATCTATAACTTTAGATATGCTAGCTAACAAAGTTGGTAAATAAAGCTAAAACATTCTTCAAAATCTTAGACTGTATTTATTGTTGTGACTTTCAGACCAGATAAAAAAAATGTAAAAAATTATTTGCAGTTTCCCAAACTGAAATGCAATTTATAGTAAGATTTGTAATGAGATGAAATGCGATAGCAGTTGGTACTGATAATAACACTATAAAAGTCATGTTATCTTTATCAAGGTGTTTGTAAAAGATAAAATGAAAGATGTTAGAAGAACAGGAAGTTCACAATATAAAGATGTAACAAAACAAAAACAAATCAAATTTCTGATATATTCTTGTTCTTATCCTTATTACCTTTATTTAATCGCAGAATATATTTAGGCAAAGGCCTCATGTGTTGTATAATCGAGAAAACAGGCGTTAACTGTGGAAAAAGGAAAAACAGAAAAAGAAACAGAACAAGGGTAATCAATAGTGACAAAAGTAAAAACAAGCAATGAATGACAAGTCAGTAAAACCTAAAACCATATAAAATATGAGTTATTGGAAACAAAAGCAGTTATTAGTAAAATATAGTGAAATTAAACATTTGCTTGTGCCCTAAAGATGTAAATGATGTCATCATAAGCTTTTACTGCATAGTAAGTAAAAGTAGAACTTCCAGATCAGTCATTTTTTAAAGGTTTGACCTTAGAATGAAAGCATGAAAAAATTATTAACTGCGGTCTAAAATTAAAGCCCTATTCATGTGCATATGATCACATTTATGTTTCTCATCGTTAATGTCAGTGCGTTTTCCCTTCAGACTCCCCTTGTTTGTAAAAAAAAAAAAAAATGGGGATTTCTAGTGAGTTCAGTCTGTGACTCATCTTTCTAGTCCTCACCCTGGTCCTGGTGATACTGCGTTCGTCCAGCCGGTTGCCATGACGCTGCTGCTGCTGTGACAGGAAGAAAAAAAGAAAAAAAATTGAATATTGCCATTTACAGCCACTGGCCCTGACTTTCAGACAGGAAATCAGTCCTATGTGATTCTTCTGTTTGTGTATCTATGCCGTATGAGACACCTTTTCCCCTCCAATCTCGTTTTTATCTGCGTTTTTCTGGTCCTGTACCGATCCTTTGAGTTAATCTCTTATCCTGATGTGATGTGAATACTCAGTGGATCTCGGTCTTGACTGTTAATGCATTCAGTTGGGCTCTCAGTTACCTCAGATGAGATGTTATGTTGTGGTGACCGGGGTCCTAAAAGAATCTGAGATAAAGCAAATATGAAAAGGATATTTAATGTTGTAGTCTTGCCTTTTTTTTTTTTTGTAATTTTCACTTGAACGGAACTGATAAGTATGAAAGTATTTTTATCTGTTTAATTATCAGGGCAGGGGTTTGCAGCATGTGTTAGCACTCAGATAGTTATCACTTCTTAGTCATGACACCTGCTGCTGTTGCTGTTCTCTGTGAGATCCAAATCTTTGACCTGTCATCTCACAGAAAGCACAGCATCGATCATTTCCTGGACATTTTAACAACATGCAATCGGAAAGAAACTGCAGCAGTGTCAATGCTAAACAGATATGTTGCCTCTCGCGAGCTTTATGTCGACTCCAGAGGCAAAATCTACACCGCTGCATCCAACCAACAACTCATTTCCAATTTCCCTTTCTATTGAAACCATTTACAAAGGAACCAGGGCATCAGAAGAAACAATGTTAACTCATTTCCTTGCTGCAGGCTGACTCTTTTCAACTCTCATTATTCAAAGCGTGTCTTTTGCCGTCCCGCCCTCGCCTCTTATTCCATTACCCCCTCCTTCCCTACATGCCCTCCACCCCCTCTCATTTTTTTTTTTTTCAGTATCAGTGCTAAGGATGTAGCCTAGAACTGTGGAAGCCACTGTTCACAGTCAGTTCATTTTTGTCCTCATGACTAACTCTCATGTCTCGCACCTTCTTGGAGATGTTTTTGGAAACCAGTCTAGACACTTTTTCGATTAAAAAACAATCGTTTGAGCAAAAAAAACATCAGCATTTCCCCTCCAAAATCAGGCCGTGATGTTTTGTTTTGATGCTGATGTTGATGTTATTCTCCGTTCTTTACTGGCATCGCTAATCCACATGCTTCTACAAAATAGCTCATTGATCACCAGCTATAAAAAAAAAAAAAAGCTTTTATGCAATTTCCCGCCACTGATTTCCCTCCAGGGTATTTTATTCACTATCGATCCCTATATCTTGGTCTTTATCCCCGTCCTGATGCAGTTCTCGCTGGCTGCCTGTAATAAGCTGCAGAGTTGGTTACTATGACACTGCTGGGGTCTCTCGTCGGGTGCCGCCAATAGGAATGCGGCTCCAACATCAGGTGGCCTGTAGCTATTTTCAACAGGAGCTGTATGTGAAGTGAAGCAAGCAACTAAATTAGAGACACAACCCATTGACATGAGAGAAGAAGAAGAAGACGAGGAGGAGAGAGGGAGTGTCAGGAATGAAAAGGAGTAACATTGTCAGGCTTTATCAACTTGTGGACAAAGAAGAAAAGGTTGAAATTAGTCAATGTTTTGTCTTAAGCCTAGTTCAAGTGCGATATTTGGTGTTGGCGTCGATGGGAAGAAACATGCACTTTAAATATTGCTTAAAGTTCAGCGACTGTCTTAAAATGAGTAGATTACAGGGCTGCAACTAACTATCAGTTCATTTATTTAATAACCTGGCCCTTATTTTCTTGATTAATTGATTAGTTGTTGTTTAAAATGTCAGAAAATAGTGGATCATTTTAAGCCTAAAGCCCACAGTGATTTCTCAAATACATGTCTTTTGTCATTCATCACCTAAAAGATAATAATGATAAACTTAATTTTTCGAATACAAGAAGAAAGAACAAAATAATTCAGGGAAACAAAAGAGAAAGAAAGAAAAAAAAAAAGGATTTCAACAGAATAAGCCAAAACCAAACAAAATGCCCAAAACAAAATGTACCATTGTTTCAATTTATTAATAAGAATAAGAATAAGAATAAGAATGCATTTTATTTATAGCCACCTTTCAGGACACTCAAGTTCACAGTACAGAGTTGTTAAAAAAAAACAACACACAATTAAAATTACACACATAGAATTTAGCACATTTATAGCCCTTTGTGTTCAAGATGGGGTATGAAGAAGTGTTATGTTACTTATGACTAATCAATGTGTAAATATAGTACACAAATTAAGCCAATTTTCAGTTCCCAAAAGAAAGAAAACAATCTAAAGCAGACTTATAAGGCCTTTACCATCAGCAACTGTTACTCTTTTCTTTAATACATATCATTTATTCATCTTTGTAAATGAAATGATGTTTTTACTCTATTTTCTTCCATAGCATTCCACAAAACCACTCCACATCTTTTTAAGGTCTGTTCTGTCGTTTAGTGTCCCTTTATAGTTACTGTCATAGAAGAAGAAAGAAATCTGAAAATAGAATAGAAAGGTTTTAAAAGTTAGAATCAGAAACCAGAAAACATGGGAACATCATCATCTGCAAGGTTGATTCATCAATAAACCCCCATGTAGTTTGACGAATGCAATTATTGATATGTTTTACTGAAAAAGTTTTTCTTCAGCTTTCGGATTTAATACAAAAATATCCTTTGAGCAATATATATATATATATATATATATGTTGTTGTTTTTTTTACAAGTATCTATATGGCCACTAAATGAAATATAGTAAAATATTGGTAAAAATATTGATCAGGGTTTCAGAAAGTTTTCCCAAATGTATGTCTTGGTTCATTCATCACCCAAAAGTATCCAGTTTACTGTCATTGAGGAAGAATAACCTCAATGATATAAAAAAGTTGAGATCTTGAAAGCTAGAATCATGAAAAAATACACTTCAGAAACAAAGTGAAAGTAAAATGTTTCTCTATGCAAAAATAAAATCACACGCGACTGGTACTGCTTTTCTGTTTCCACAAACTTAGAACTGGGAAGGCTGGGAAATGTGGCACCAGTTGATTATGATAATTAGAACAGTAAATGTCAAATCATTATTTCTTTTGAGTTTAAAGGTATTCTATGAAGTAATGATATTCCAAACTCGCAACAGTCAGGAGAAATCACATACTTGAACACATTTAGGTCCAAAACCACCAACGAATCAACGATTGGAGTCGAAAAATTCTTTTACAATCAGTTAAAATAACACATTGTCTTATAATCTTCACATGCTCCATCAGCTGATAGTTTACATTATAGCTCTGTTTTTAGACAGAAAACAGCCACAGTAAAACCACAAATCGCCTCCGTTTTCTGTACAGTTTATGTTGTCAATAGCTGCACTACAAATCTGTTTGGAATCGTCCAAACACAGTCAGAACTGTCACAGTTTAGTCCAATATTTAGTCCAATCCAATATTTGGGCATCTGTGAAACAACTTCAGAGCTCTTTATGCAAAAAAAACTGAAGAAAATTAAAGTTTTTTGATAAATTAATGTGAAAATACTACATTTAGACCCTTCAAAGGCAGTTGAAATTCTTGTTTATGGACAGATCATGACAAGCAGGTACAACATTCAAAACTACTGTGAAGAAAAAGCCAGTGTGTGTCAGTAAAATTAATTAAATTAAGTGTTTTAGATAACAATGAAAACAAAAATCTACTCTAATAAAATAATTATAACAGTCTTATCATCTGACCTTTTTTGGATCCCTGCAATAAACAGTAGTGTAATGGTCATGTGATGCCTCAGTCATTCTGTCACGTGTAGGTTAATCCAAATGACTTACTGTCAATAATCATACATGAAGTATGGTAGAAATCATACTTTAAGGCCACATATTCTGTAATGTTTTTTTATTATAGAACTCTCCCAGGTCTGGATTCACATGTATTGACGTTTATATCCGTGCACATCCTTCTGTCCATCTATCTGTCTCCTGTTTCCCCGCCTGTCGTTTTCATTCTCTGGGTGTGTGTGACGTGAATCAGCTGGATGAGTGGTTCAGACACACAACTGTTTGTCCACACACAACTGCAGACGCACACTCAGAGTCACCACCTATCCCTCCCACTCTCCACATTTTGCTGCATCACTGACTCGTTGTAACGAGACGCCTGGTCCCAGGTTATTCCACACGTCATTTCGGCTCCTTTCTGAAAAGATTCCCGTGGGTTCCCCCCGTCAGCGAGTGTTAACCTTGTCTTAGTCGGTGCGCCGTGTTGGGATGCACCTGTACGGTTTAGGAGATGAGTCAGAGCTGGTAAGTGGGTGGTTGTTATTGTCCTCATTAGGAGGTATGCCACTCACAGCATCGTTTCACCTACTTGAGCGGGATGTGGGCGCTTCGCTGTGAGTGTTTGAGTAAATGAAACAGGAAGTAGGGATGGCATGTGGATGCCCGAGGACGCGAGGAGTAGCCAGGCATTGTCGTGACAACAGGGAGTGTCTGTGCTTGTTTGCTGTTGCCAAGTTACAAAGCGCCTCGGTACGACAGGTGGCTGAGCTAGAATCAACATTAGTGTTTGTCGTTTCATTTCACATCTAACAGAGATGCTCTGATGTAATCAAAGGTGTAGAGGAGCATTAATCACAGGTAAACGCACGTCGATCTGCTGATATTAAACCCGGTTTGTCTCCTGGTATATTTACACCTTCAGGTTTCTCTAAAATGTGGGATTTTTTTTAACCATTAAAGATATAGAACTGTTTTTGGTGCAACTTTTTTCTCTTTTTTATATATTTCCTTTTTAATTTAGACTTAGACAGACTTTATTGTCATTCAGAGATACAAGTATATACAGGACGAAATGTCGTTGCATTCAGCTCTCTTCAGTGTGAAATGACAAGATAAAAATAGAAAAAGGATGCTAAAATGTAGTGTAAAATAAATAAAAATATGTAATTTAAACTGTATTTAACAAAAAAAAGTTCACTGAGATTCCAGATCTATTTTTCTAGAGACAGCAAAAGTTATACAACATAGAAGTCATAGCCATACATTAAATCTTACATATATCCACACTAAAAAATATACATAAAACACAATAAAAGTCCTTTCTAAAACCATATATAAATCATTAAACTAACAACATATATATAAAACACCATCAATTTAATCTTTCCTATGTGATTTATAATAATATTATCCTCTGATTTTGGAATTTTACAGTGAAAAACAGGTTAAAAAAAGCTCAGAATAAAAGGAAGGTTATGATATGAGAATACAGGAAAAAGGGAAAAGTAACTATTTTGCAAAATATGTCACTAAGTGAACATAAAATTGATGTGTCATTAAAATGACAGTGGTTGGAGCACTGTCATTTGTCAAATTACATAGATTTTCTCAGTGAATCAATGTTGCCGAAGATGATGGTGTTTCTAAGTTCACTACAGAAGCTCTGAACATCCAAACGGTCATATATATATTTAAGATAAAAAGCTGAGAAACTGCATTTTACCTGAATTATTTACATTTAGTGATAGGAATAGTGGAACAAAAGTTATTGAAGCTTTTTGGTATCCAGAAAAAAATACAGTTTCATTCTTGTAGATGGTGAATGTGATCATTTTTTTTGTTTCTTCGTGATGTTTTGGCAATATAAGTTTAGTCAAGTCCTTTATTTTTAGACTTTTAGGTGTTCTTGTGATATATTTATGTGCATTTTGCAAAAAAATATTATAAAAAGTTGACAGAAACAGCTTTCATCAAGATTATATGGCATGCAACAAACAGCAGCTTTGTATTTCTTTCTCAGACCTGCATTTCTATCTACACTGTTGCCCATAAATTGGAGTAATTTGGTTTTCAGACACATTCTTCTTTTCATTCCTATTTATATACATCAGTAATCATCCTTGACCTGGTTTAATGATTACATACTGAGTCCCACTTACATTTTATATATCAAGTATAAATCACATTGTCACAAACATGCCATGAGAAGAGATAAAATATATTTGATTCCAATTTTTTGAAGTTCTGTTTTACTGTTCTGTGTCAGATTTTTTGGCACATTTTTGAGACCTAACCTCAGAAAAGGTTTATGGAAAACAAGAAAATTGAGGGGAAAAAAAGTGACATATCTTATCAGAGCAGTGTTTATTTACTGAATAAATTCTAAGAAAGGATTACTGAACTTGTGCTTTAAGAAAAAGAAGAGGAAACTCCAAGCCTTTCTGTCATGTCGATGTCCAAGACGATCAGTTTTGTTTGTTTGTTTCTTCTCCTTCAAGATTTTTTTGGCAGGTGGTTATTAACTGCTGTGTTCTTCTCCACACCAAACAGCCCAGTTTATTCACTCCAAACTCGTGTAATTCGCCTTTTTTTTCCTTTTTTTTTTTTTGCAACATTTGAGATGTTTCCTTCAGCATCTCCACCGTCATATGGACTGTCATAGAGCAGCATGTTTATATTTCTGCTAATGTGGCGTTCAGATGGAAACTCAGCGTTCATATCTGACCCCGGATCAGTGATATCAGGTGTTCACGGTGAGCGCGTACTCTCTCTCTGCTGTCTCACTGCACGCGTGCAGACTTTCTCTGAGGGAATTTTTTCATCATTACCGCATATGTTAGATGTCATCTTTGTGCATTCTCACCTCTATTTTAAAAACCCACACCTAGTGACTCACTTCTTCTGCCTGGCACATTCAGCTGTCCGCATTCTTGTCAGCACCTCCTACAAAGCGCCAGGCAGCCTGTCAACTCATTAAAAAAAAAAAAAAATTAAATTAAAATAAAATTCAGTAAGAAGAGAACAAGTGGGATTGTTATATAAATTAGACACTCGAACACTTGTGGAGTTCAGGCTGCCTCCCTCAGTGAACAGTACCGTGGGCTGCAGGCTTCCAGGAGGCTGCTTTTTTATTGTGGTATGGGAGTCTAGATTAGGGTCAGCCACAGAGAGTCAGGTTACCATGCATGAGTGCTGGATGTGTTGGAAACTGAAGCCACTTCATGAGAAATTTATATCCCCGCAGATATTATAAAAAGTCCTCAGGCCACTTTTTCCTCTCTACCTCTTTCCGTTGCTACTTGACACACCCACTCGCTGAATTTGTTCTACCTGCGCGAAAAGATTTAGCGCTTCGGCCTCTTGGATCTGCGATGGAAATGCAGCGCGGCTGTTATGCATCCTCTCCACCTCGAGTTACATACAGTAGAGTCAGCTTTCAGGCGATATGAAGGCCAAAGCTGTTATATAGGTTATGCACCAGAGAATAAATACAAACAGGTTTTCACTCATTGAATTTATCATTTTTTTTTATCCACTCACCCCTTCATCATTACTGTTGACATCTGATTTATGGACAGTGGGCTGTAGTAATATAACACCTTAAGGTATAAAAGCTGACAGCTGCCATTCCGTGCACATTTACTTATTGAAAAAGATGCAAATAGATGGAGAAACTGCAACAACAACTGTACTTTTTCTCTCCCGTTTACATTCTCTGAGAGGTAATAAGGTTTAGTTTATTTACTTCTAAAAATAAATTACTCTGTAAGGCCACTGCTCCTTTTCTCGATACGTATGAGTGCTTTTTTTTTTCAATCATAATAAACCATTTGTTCAGGTAGACCACCTAAAGTGAGGCCAAGTCATGAGAGAGTTTATCAAGACCGTGACTTTGAGGGGTCGAGACCAAGACTAGACTAGGAACACAGCAATGACATTATGGGAATTAAGTTTTTCAGACCTTATAGATTCATATGATTGATGACCCATCCACACTATCGATGATATTTAACCATACGGGGGCATCACTTCAGTCGAAATGCACAAAAATGACTACAAACTTGTGCAAATCATTGTTTCTGTTTTTGTTGGACACCATGAGTAATACTGGAAAAGTATGAAATGCAGAAACACTGACTAATACACTTATATTTAATGTTTCAGGTGATTGTTCTTATTACAAAGCAACAATAGATGTATAAACTGGAGTGTGATTTCCTTGTTTTCATTTCAAAGATTTATTTTGGGGTATTTTGGCTTCATTCGTTGATTTAAGTGGAGAGACACTATGGGAATGACATGCATCCAATTTGAAATCATCTGAATAATAATGCATTGTTAAAAGTCTATTTTTTTGCATCCTAATTTACCCTGTACCTGTAGACAAAAGGCTCAAACATAGATTAAAATGTCTGTTTTGCAAAATATTTCCATTAGTGTGAAGGGGTTGAGGCGACCACCTTTGACAGTGAGAAGCAGAGGAGATTGAATTAATAACTGACCAAATGTCTCTCAACTTCCAATAATGATGTTAAATATTAAATCCAAACATGCACCAAAAACTACAGCTGTGGTCGATCTGGATACTACAGCTAAAATATGAAATCTGGATTTTTCGCAGTGTTATGGACTGTTATGGATTTATGGTTAGATAAACTGCGGAGAAACTTTCAAAATAAAATAAAATAAATAAATAGATAAAATAAAATCTTTACTAATAGATGCTGTATTTGACTGGAAGATGAATACAAAACATATTGTCGCTGCCTGGTGGAAACTTCTTATGCCCAAAACTGTTATTTTTAAGAGAACTGGAAGTAGATTCGAAACAAATTAATAGAGTTAAGAGATGTAGTCACAACCTGTTTTTTTTTTCAACACTTTTCATTGGTTAAATATCTCTGAAATTGACAGGCCAGCATGAAGCTTGACCAATAGAATCATTTTATGACAAAAAAAAGAAAAAGACCAAAAATGGACTTACGAGGTTTTCCCCCCAACAGTGACAATATATGACATTGTTTAACATAGTACTCAATAAAAACAGTATCAATAAGTATAGAAAAATATGTAAGAGCAAAGTATGATCCATATTTACAATAAGTTTTAATAATACTACTAATAAATTTGACTTCTAAGTGCCTTTCAGGACATCCAAGGACGCTGTACAGCAGAGGAAAAAACAGACAATGCATGAAATACAAAGAAGAAAACAAATAGATAAAAGAAAATTCACAATACATAAAGATGAGAATGCAAAAACAGGATAGTGATTTGATTGTCAACAGCAGATATACAAGTCTCACTCCCTCCAGGAAATACACAGGACCGCAGTAGTACTTTAAACTGATAGATTTATTCCATTTCGTGAAGTTATTCCCAAAACATATCATCAAACTGTACAAAACAGAAAGTTAAAGAAAGAAAAACACCACAAATGCATTCACTATTAATACAAGAATCAAGATTTTGCTTTTGAATGTTGAATTTGTGTTGAGCAAGAACATTCTCCAGAGGAATGATCTTGATTTTACACCTTAGGCATTAATTGGATATATAGGCCAGCTCTATGCTTTGGTCTTGATTCAACCTGGAGTCACCACTGATGATAATGCACTAAGATACTGTGAAACCGTGATGTTTTCTCTGATGGTTAATGTTCCATGAATATCTGTTGTCGACCTGATGTAATCTACACTTGGTTCTCTGTTTCTAACCTTTATGTCGTCATATTAATGTGTGTTCTGTGTGTTCCAGGGCTCTGCAGACTCCTACACCAGCCGGCCGTCAGACTCCGACGTGTCCCTGGAGGAGGACCCCGAGGCTCTGAGGAAGGAGGCCGACAGACAGGCCCTTGCCACGCTTGAGAAAGCAAAGGTCGGAGATCAGCTGATGCATCGTCATCATCTCTTATGCACATTGTGTAGTCAGGGTTACAATATTTTAACATCAGTAGGTCTCTGATCCTTGTGTTCGGTGTTTCTGGTGATTAGTTTTCTGCATATTAACATCTAGTCTTTCTGATTAATGCTGCAGACCAAACCGGTGGCTTTCGCTGTGCGGACAAATGTTGGATACAACCCTGGCCCCAGCGATGACGTCCCTGTGCAGGGCATGGCCATATCCTTCGAAGCCAAAGACTTCTTGCACATTAAAGAGGTTCGAACATCCTCAATTAACCCACATGCACTAAACACACAATAAAATACAAGAATGCATATTTTTAGTTCATAGAAAGAAGAGGTTGAAATGCAGAGGGGGCACAAATATGGACTGTAGTAGTGAGAAACTCTACATTTCTAACATTAAAGTGTCGCTCTGCATAATTTTGAAGGAATTATAGGAGATACGTGACACCGGATTAGTGTCTCTAGTTAGTTTAGTTTTATTTCAAGCACATAGAATCATCAGATAACAAAGAACCGTACAACATGGTCAAACTACATTTTTCGGCACTCAAAAAGGAGTGGGAAGAAGCCTGTTTCTTTTATTTATTTCTGTTTGTGTGTGTGTGTGTGTGTGTGTGTGTGTGTGTGTGTGTGTGTGTGTGTGTG
>JAPTYQ010000029.1:17189017-17204911 GCA_029814465.1 Ostorhinchus cyanosoma
ATAAGGTGTACTATTAATATTACTATTCATTGATTTCCATCAGATGAGACTAAACATCACATATTCAAGACCGGCAGTGGTGAGTTTATTCTTGCAATCATTATGATGCTACTGTGTGACAGGAAATGTATCATATTTACTGTATCTGTTTATGTTTTATTTGATACGTCTGCATAGATAAACAGAACAGCGATCACATTTAAGTATCAGTGTTTGTAGCACATGCTAATTAGCATCACTTGTCCTGAGAAAGACTTTTACAGACAAAAAAGTAGGATTATTAGATATTACTAGAGTACAGAATGTAAGAAATGTAACCAAATATTGTAATGCTCATGATACATCACACATCACATTTAAAAATCAACCTGAGCGCAGGTTCATAGCTGACTAAACTAGGACTTAGTGGCTCTCTTGAAGATGGTGAAGCTTGCAGCAGATTTCAGTGTGAGTTTCGGAGGGAGTGATTTTTGAGCAGAGGTTTTACAGAATGGATGTTGGCACAAGCCACATGAAGCTGCTCTGCTGTAGTTCTGCTGTTTACATGCTCTGGAAAAATTCTGTTTAAAGCATGTAAATCCTGGCTTTATGTTGTTCAAATCAATGAAATTCACAAAATTTAACATCATATATTTGTGTTAAATGTGGCAGTGATTACAACTTACTTGCTTTTTGTCCAAAATTTTTATGGCCCCATTATACAGACATTCTATGGAGTGAAGAACAATTAGACCTAGACCAGATAAACCATAGTACAATTGTGAAAAAATCATTGAATTTTGACATAGCAAAGCACAATCAAATGTCTGGTAATTTCTGATCATCCTAAAACCAGTTCAAATCAGTCACATGTGCTTTACTCTTTAATGTGGCCTTTAAAATACAACTGATAATATAAATTAAAACCTAAATCTTTAATTCTGTTCAAGGAATCTGCAGCAGAAAAAACACACAGACTTTCTTTTCTTAGTAGTTAGTCAGACAGCAGTTATCAAGTCTAGCTGATGCATTTTGAACATTTCTGAACTTTTCTGCAGCATCACAGCTTTCACCAGATAAATGGACGACCGTGTCATCAGAGTACATGTGAATATATGTTTTCTTTGCCAGAGGTGTCAAAAGTATTCACATCCATTACTCAGGTAGACGTATAGATACTAGGGTTTACAAAGACTTCTGTAGAAGCTGAAATATCAACTCAAGCTTTTTACTCAAGTGTCAAAGTACTGGTTTCAAAACTACTTAAAGTATAAAAGTAAATGTAAGGGGGGAAAATGTCATTAGGACAAAAGCTTAGGCAGTGCCACAGGGGCCTATAGTGCAGAACCCCACCTACCCCAATAGCATTTTTTAAAGATCATAATGACTATAATATTATATCAAAATGTTAATGTTGAAGGTTACCTAGGCTACCTGTTTCAGCTGCATATATGCCCATTGAAAATAAATGCATTTCAGTACAATACAAATATATTAAAGAACCAAATACAGTAGCGGAGAAAAATTTTGGACATCTCATACATTTGTGATATATTGCATTAAGAATCCCTGTTAAGTCATTGAACTTAAGTATTATTCCATTCTCTAAATCCACATGCTCCCTTCTGCACGTGCTCTTTTCCATCAAAGTCAAAAATGGATGTTTCACCAAGATAATGAAACTCGTCCAGTGCGTGTCATGTTGAAACTGCCAAGAATTTAGTTTTGGTTTTGTTATAAACAGAAAAAAAATCATTTGCATTTGTTTGTGTCTGTCTGATGCAGCCACACCTTTTGAAACACAAAAAAGCTTTTCCCGCAAATATTTCATTATAGTATTTGAGATAATTGAATATATTTTTGTGTTAAATTTTAAGGGTGTCTAAAAACTTTTTTCCACTACTGTATTTGTACAACTGAGCATTAAAGTGTGTTTCATGGAGAGGAAGATATGATGACTAGTTGCCTATAAGTATTGTGACAGTGCAAAAAGTCAAACTGCAGAGGCACGTTATCAATAACCTTTATTGGAATGTAAATGTACATCCAGGTTTAGCTGCAGGAATCTGTGAAGGCAATGGATGTAAGATAACATAACTGGACAAGAAAATCAGTGTACTCAGGGCAGGATTTGTAATAATTACCCGTGTATGGTTGTCCAAAAACAGGAGAGTGGTTGGAACATTCTCTTGAGTCTCTGCCATCTTTATACTCGGCTGAAAAATAATTACTCCAATAAAGTACAGATAACCAAAATTGCTACTTAAGTAAGGTAATGAAGTACTTGTACTTTATTACTTGACACCTCTGTTCCCTGCCTACAGAAGTAAAAACAGATCCTTCAATCCAGAACGAAGGGCTGCCGAATACTGCAGTGATTGCTGGTATCGCGGCTGCTTTGGTTCTACTTCTGGCTCTGATACTGGTGGCTCTTTACATCAACTGCCATCCACATGCTGCATCACCACTTTACCTCATCCACGTGAGCTCTGCAAGTGTTATATGCTTTACACGATGCTACACGTTATTATTTCTCTGCTAAAATGTTCATATTGTCTGTGCCTAATTACTTTTCCAGCGACGCAAGAGCTATTGGCCCTCCTTGAAGTTTCAGAAGCAACAGCCGGGTTACACAGAAGTGGAGGGTGAAGGACATCACGAGAAAGACAGCATTGTTGAGGCCGGGCCTTGTTGAAACCATGAGTGGAAAGTTGGAAGAAGATGAACACAATTTGCAATTGAACTGATTTTTTATTCAGACATTTACATTTCTCCAAACATTCAAACATTTACAGTCACAACCCAGTTAACGTGCACATTATTGTGATGTTTTTAAGGTTGTTCATGCTTCTGTAGAACAACCATGAATTTTAGATGATGTTAATAATTTTGTATCTGTATTTTGTGTCTCTACAGCAATAATGGTGGTTACTTTAAAAAGCTTTATCTAATTTGACTACAGTCAACTGTGAAACGAATGCCACCAGCTTAACAACCCTTGAAAAATACACCAGCGATTCTATTTCATATAATACAAATAAAGATCTGGATGTGTTTTATTTGAGATCCCTGCAGCTTTTTATACATACAGTCATTGGAAGTTAGGACAGAACATCTCAGAATTGGTATATTAACCCATACAGACCCACTGCTATTTTTATGACAGTTCCCAAAGGACTTCTTCTCAATATTTAACCTTTCTTAAGTGATTTATCACCATTTATTTCAATATTATCCTGTGTATTTAGCATTTTTTCAGTGTAAATAATGTATTTTCCCCTATTTAATTCACTGATCATACAGATGTTAATTAAAACTCAAGTAAAATTGAAGGTTATTTTATCAAAAACAGAGAAAACTGTAGAAAAAGTGATTTTTCATCAAAATATATCATTAACTGAACATAAAACAACTGTCTCCAACCACTGTCATTGATTAAACTCCATGGGTTTTACTGGTGAATCAATGTTGTAGAAGATGACAGTGTTTCCATGGTAACTACGGAGCCTCTGAATGTCCAAATGGGTCATATCTGATGATCATGAAAAGATGACAAACTGCATTTTACACCAATTACACGTATTGATTGGATTAGTGGATCAGCTTGGGTCTTTATGGGTTAAGATGACATTCCCTTGGTAACTCACCTCGGTCATGAAATTTCTTGAAAGTAAAATTATAATATTTGAAGTTTAAATAGAAAGAAACTTTAAATAGTAAGTCACACCACAACTTTCCAAAGAGCACCTGCGGATAATCACTAAGAAGACCCAGCAGCATTTCCACTTCCTTGGTTTAAAACATTTTTAAACCTTTACTTCGGCCACGAGACCTTACAAAATCCTAAAGCTCTGTCCCATTGGAGTAAATATTTAGACAATTGAATGTTTAAGAAGCCATAATGGTTTATATACACTGCCATAAAGCTGTTTATTCCCACTTGCACATTAGAAATCACCTTTGACCAGCTACAATGATTACATACTGAGTCCCAGTTACACTTTATCTATCACGAATAACACTTAATCACACTGCCACAATCATTTCATAAGAGGTAAAAATATTGTATTCCAACTTTATAGTGTATAACAGTGTTCATGCAAAGAATATTAATATCCTGTCAAAAATTTACTCTTAGAGAGTGGATTTTTCAGCTGCAAATATATATTTAGCAAAACCTGCTATTTTTTTTTTTTTTAAATGCAAGACCGAATAACTGAGATATCAAAAACAGCAAAGATTTTTGTTCTGCTAGTGTATGATTAAAGTTTACTCACTTGATATCAACAAAAAGTATGTTATGCTGCACAGTATGCTTAGGTTTCAGTACAAATTTCCACCAAACAGAATGAAAATCACAAAATTGGCAAGGCTTAAAATACACATTGGCCTACTAGTGATGAAACTTAGCTCCAGGGTCCAAAAACACTAAACAGGACAGTACTCGGAATGGACTTTTAGGATTTTACAAGGCCTCGTAAAATTAACAGAATTCTTTTCATGATTTGTTTGAAGAAATCCATTACATAAAGTTGGAAAACTTCTTAATTCTGTGTCAATCGGTAACAGCAAACCTTTACGTGAATACAGAGTACATGAGTTCCTCCAGCAGATGGCGCCATAGGCAAATAAATCCACATCAACTAGGACATGCGGTGAACGTGGCGGATGTGTAAAACTGTGATTTGAGATCATGGGCTTGGTAAACCTCCCAAAAAACTAGAACAATAAATATGATCCCATGAGTTTGCTATGCAAGCACAGATGGAGAAAGACAGCGAGCGCGATTATTTCCGCCATGCACGAGGGACGACCTAGATTTGCGTGCGCAGGACTGAAACATGCGGCTTTTCTGCAAAACACGCTCACGCGTAGATGTTTTAGTCCCACAGCACAGCGTGTACATGTTCGAGGCCTGTAAAATAATAACCCAAATATTCTGCTAAGTGAAAAAGCCAAACCTCCCACACTCTCCAAGTCGGGAGCGCGCACTGGGAGGAAGCGAGGGCGAGGAGAGGGGGGGAATCGGCGGGAGCGCGCTTTCCGTGTCTGGTTAGTGGACTGACAGCCAGCTGTGCGGCTACAACGACAACAACAACCTCTTGGATTTGCTACATACAACTAGATTAGTGTCGGTCTGCTACTGATCATAATCGTTAACCGTAGCTAGTTTCTGCCTTGAATACTTGACAGCAGGCAGATTTAACCCGTATCGACGGCTGTTTCCGTGCTAACTAGCTAGAAGAGCGTCCCTCCAATATGAATCCGTTGTGTAGCAGATGTCAAAAAGTCGTTTACCCCGTGGAAAAACTGAATTGTCTGGACAAGGTAAGAGCATATTAAAACTCTTTCACTTCCCCGCTTTCTCTTAAAAACAACACCCCACAGCCTCGTCCCTTTTGTCTCCTCGCTAAACTCAATTCTACACCTTTAAAATCACACCCTACACTGATTTTTGTGAATGAATTGAGCAGCCAACAGGACAGGTATTTCGCTAGCTAGTGATGCTAACCGTTAGCCAACGTCTGCAAGGCGATGGCACATCAGGGCGGACTGGAAACAAGATTACACCCATAAGAAACTATCACTTTCAACGAATTGAGTCCATACAAGTTTAATTGGAGCTATAGGGTGAGGCTAAAACGATGAAAAAAAAACCAAATCGGAGCTTTACATTGCCTCCGAGTCGTGTCTGGTTGGGGCCTTGCTTCTGGCATTTGAAGAAAACTGATTGATAACGTTAGCTAATGTCTGTAGCCAACCTTTCCTGGAATAAAAACTTCCAGATGGGATTCACTTTATTAATGCATATAAGTGGAATAGAAATTCACGTGTTTTGACTAAAAGCTGTCCAATCTCTGTTGAGGGCAGCGTGGACTATTTTCTTTCTTTTTCTTTCTTTTTTTTTTCTTTAACATGTCTATTTCAGTGGCTAATCCAAGTCAGGGATGATTAGTCCTACACTCTCGATTAGTTTCCAAAAGCAGAGGCCTAATCTGAGTCAAGGTGATAATCTAATCAATGTTACACCTACTGACTCATGTTGGGTCTGTAATTCGCTGTAGAGAACCCATATTAAACATATTTACATTGGAACAGCATGTTTTTGGTGCTTCCAGTAGGTAAATGCAGCTATAACTTTCCACTTCCTACCCTTTCATGAAAAGAAAAGCACACGTTTTTGACACTTATAATGTGGGTGGGGTCTGCTTTGGATTGCATAAGAATGGCGATTTTTGTATTCTTATATAAGGATACTAAGCATAGCCTGGGGGCAAGTAGATAATTTGTCTAATGGATGTCTGAATGGCTATTGAAAATCAATCCCTGTCAAGACCTCCTTATCTGTTGGGTTTGACAGATGAGAAAGGTGGGGAAAGAGCACACAAAGCACATTATCTAAAGTAACATCAGCACTAGATTAGGCACATTATTGCTCTGCTGCATGGATATATTCTTGAATGCACCATGACTAATGTTTTCCCAAAGTGCTTTAGGATGGGGATTGATTTATCTCAGAAATCCTTTTCAAGCTGTTTGCCTAAAAATGCAAGCTTTGTTTGCATGTTAGAAGACTAGTAATGATAAAAACCAAATTGCCACAAGTACAGCCTGAATATGCTTTGGAATCTGGTCTAAAGTGGAGTGCATTCCAGCAGACAGACACTCCCATAAAACGTGCTCTGTCAGAGGCCTGCTGTGCCATCTCCCATCTCTGAACCTAGCTCAGGAGAGTAGCCTGCCGTCTGTCTTTGCTGCCATTCCGCATCAGCGCTCACCTCTTCAGACATGCCAAAACAACCTCCTAGTTTCCACAGTGCCCTTTCTTGTTGGTTTAAGGCAGCCAGTCACATATGCAGGAGAATATGCTAGGCTAGCTCAGTCGAAAGCATATGAGCTGAGGGGGTTAGGTGACGCCTGCATTGGTATTCTCAGCCACAGATGAAAACCTTTACCTGTCCATGTTCTTGTTTTTTGGTCCTCTGTGGAGAGTCTGCCACAGAGGCTTGTTTGTCTGTCAGTTGCATTCCTGTAAAGCAGGGTAGGGTCTACCAGAGAGAACAAGCAGCCGAGCACATGCAAAGACAGGAAGTGAGTTTTAGTGGAGGCTTTTGTTCGTGAAGGGATTTTTACCCACTTATTTTCCCTCCGCCACTTAAAACGCCCGCTGATAGTAAGGCACTTTATATATGCCCACGTTTATGTTAGACCTTAATTTGTCAGAGGTGCTTTTTGTTTTTTCAAGATAAGGAAGTGAGCTGATAAAACTTGTAACAAGGAAGTAATGCAGCATCTCACCAGCACATTTACGTTTAGGTTGATATGCAGATTTCTGTAGCAATGAAATGATTCACAAGTGTGTCAGTTTGATATTACTAGCCATTTTCAATGCTCAGGAAGTGTGTATTACAAGATAAATTAGGTGATCTGTGCAGAGTGGCTGGGCTTAAAGCGCTGCTCTCACTGAAACACTTGTCTCCGCTGGAGTGTCTCTGAACTCACCATCTCTATGGGCTGTCTGCATTTGGATGAATTACAGATCCAGCTTATTCTTCCTGTCACATGATTTATTTATGTTAACTGACAAACAGTATGTGTCACTGCGTTGTAAATTAAAAAGTAATAATAGTACATCTGCTATTATATCAGTGAATGTAGGATTTACTGTTTAATGTCCATAAATAATGAGTTAAGCTGACTTGTGTTCCGACAGCTGCTGTGCTGGCTCTGAATAGGCGTTTTGGCTCTAACTTATAGTAGCAATGTGAGAACATTATGATAAATGTGTACAGTATTTACATCTTTTTTCCAAGTTGAAACTTATTTTCATGCTTCAGATACAACTTTTGACACCACAAAGGATCACACGCATGGCAACTTCTTTCAGATATTAATTCACAGCCTCACTCGAAACAAAACAATCCTTTGGTAGAGAATACATTCAGATGGAATATGGCTGGATTCAATCCAGTAGGGAGGTTGTTTCGTCAATATCAGCATGTCAGTGTTACAGCACCAACAGACAACAAATGGCACCAACTCTCAAGGATTCTGCTATCATGTATTTGTTCTTGGATGTTAATAATAAGTTTGGCGAGATAGCCATGTTATGGGTGCCTGCGATGTCCCCGGTTCAACTGTTGTTGTGACCTTTGTTGTCACTCCCTTCTTTCTATGGCCTGTTTTCTCTCTCCACTATCAACTGTGTAATAACAAATTAGTCTTGTTGAAAGCCAGTTCATGAATGCATTAGATAAGAGCCGATAAGTTTTAGAAAACTGATACATGCGCTCAGTAAATTCCTACAGTCTTATGTAAATATTGTAATTCTGCGAGTGGGGATAGTTGTGTGAGTTTTCACTTTTAAATGGGTAGGGTTTGTCTTCATTTGCCCTCTGATGATTCACTGTGAATATGTTTCCTTTGACCACAGTATTATTAGTTATAGGAATTTGACAGCAGTGCCTTTGTATAGACAGGTTATTTTGAGAGCTGATTCATGTTGTCCAAAAGCCACAAGAGGTGAGGAGTCTGTCCAGTCACCTCTGTGCAATGATTCACAGGCACAAACACACATTACAGTCAAAATCACCTTCGCAATATGCAGCCAGGTACTTCTCCTTTGAGCATTTTATGACCAGAAAAAGGAACTAGCATTTTCTATTTGCTTTCCCAATGTATTAGGCTACAGCTTAATTTTTTTTTTTAAAAAGCAAGACTCTTTAGCACTGGCTTTTGAAGGGAATGAACACATTTTACCCACTGACATTTGTAAAGTGAATTTATGAGATGATTAATGACGAGGCAGGCATGTCTGATCAGTGCTTGTGACATTGTGGGCTAGTCTGGGGAGTGCATTAAGTGCAAAATCTAGGATAGTATGTCTGTTCAAATTCAGGTCTCCATACCAGCCTGAAAAATGCCCTTGGCTGGGGTAAGAATTAATTGCATCAGGTGAGGCAATAATTAGCCAGTGTGAGTTGGAGTTTTCCTCTATTAGTACCAGCCAGATGTGGACATTTTGGCTTTAGGCATGTAACTGCCTCATGCTAGAATAGACTTTTACATTTACTCGTATACAAAATTAGCTGTTGAAACGGGGCCACCCTGTTTGCATCTGTTTGTTTTAATTTTATCTAGCCCCTAATTTAGATTAAAAGTCAAAGAGCAGCTACATATTTAGGCTGCTTTTAAACTCTGGGCATAATCTGCCTCTCAAATCTCTAAAACAAAGTGTTGTAGATTGAAGTTAATTGCTTCTGATTGACCAAGAATTATGAAGCATTTCATCAAGGTCCCAAGAGATGTCCTTGAGTGTTGTGAGGCGTAGCATTCCTCTGATGCTTACTTTAGTGACTGCTGGACCATGCAAATCCATTCACCATGGTTCAGAGATTAATTATATTTTTTTTCTTAAATCTAAAAATAAAACGATCAGATACCCATGTTCAATCTGTATAGAAAATAACACCAGCCAATCTTACACTGTCTGATCATTTTGTCTGCAAGTTAGTTGACTGGTAGCCACCCACTTATGTTCACATTTAATGTACCAAAATGATTACAGGTTATGTTCACAGCATTTTTCATTTAACCTACTTATTCATGGTGAGGCAACATTTTCTTTTTTAAATGTGAAATTCTTCTTGTTTTAGGAGTATTCTTTGGACATTCTTTGTGCAAAGCATTCAGAAAATCCATCTCTGTTGGGGTTTATATTGGAGTTTGCAAAACATCGTCTCCTGTCTATTTCAGCAACTAGTTTGCAAAGCTGGATTTGAGATGCATTCCAAAAGAAAAGCACACATCTCTTGGCGGAAGGAAAAACACACCTACTATTAAATATTGTGAAAGACTTGGATATCAACAGTGTTTAGGGGTATGAGTGCACACATCCCTATGCTAACATTATGAAAAAGAAATTAAATATGTTTGCCTGGATATTTGATGGGTGTAGCCATAGGATATACATCATCCCAGGCATTAATTGGAGTATACACAGCTGCATGTAAAGGGGGAGTATTTGATGTAAACAGCATGAGCATTGTCTAGTCAGAATAATCCATGTAAACTAGATTTGTGTATTTAATAGCTTACAACAGCAACATGAAGCAGTGCAGTATTTTAGATTTGGTCACAATGAGCAGAGAGGTTGTAGGTAAAAGTTGCAAAACAAAAATTATTTATGATGAAGTTTATATGTTTGCATTGGAAGGAAAATCACTTTAAAATGTTCAGTAATCTATGCATTATCCTCAATGACCAAAAAAGGGTCCAGATCATAAGTACGAAACCCAACATGGTCCAATAGAATCATTACGTGGCTTTTTATGTTAATCTATGTTGCCGTAATATGAACATAGTCCCAGTCATTCATTTTCTGAATCACTTAATCATCAAGAGGGTTGCGGGGGCGCTGGAGCCTATCCAAGGCATCAGCAGGTGACGGCACCTACACCCTGGACATGTCACCAGTTTATCACAGGGCTGACATACACAGACGAACAACCATTCACTGTTACATTCACACCTCCTGGTGATATAGAATGACCTATTAAGATGCATGTCTTTGGTTGATGGGAGGAAACTGGAATACCTACGCATACTCTACACAGAAAGGCAGACCATCAGATCTAACCAGGAGCTTCTTGTGGTTAACCACTGTGACACCCTAACATAGTCAGGGTAACTAGTCAGTTTTGAATAGCTTATATTGTGTCTGTTGACTGACTTACCACATTAATGCTGCTCACACTGACCGCATGTATGATGTCTGAAATGGTTGATGTCTTTGTTGCTTGTATATTAGCATTTACTTCTTGAACCACATTTGGAGACTGTTAACGGAATTGAATTTATCTAGCTATCTATTTAAACAGTTTCATTATGAATTCACTGCCGATAGTTTGGCAAATTTGCTTTAGTTGTAAGTGAACTAAAAGATTTGAGTCATCAGCCTTGTTTGGATTACACTGAATAACAATACTGAAATAGCATGTGGTGAATACAACAGGCCCACAGGATTTATTGCTGTTAGTCTGTTGTTGGTCCACTGTTAGTTAATATGTGAGAATGCACTCCTAAAGCTCTTGCTAATCATCCCTCTGTCGGATGTGAGTGCATGCATGTTGTCTGAAATGGTGTTGGCCTCCATTGTAGCTGCAGGCTTTTTGTCCAGCCCATTCGCAAGGAAGCTATGAGGCTGACTGAGCATTTTTTCTCTTGACTGGAGTCATCGGTCCCTACTGACACACATGCATCTCACTCAGTAAGACATATAACCTACATACAGCACTACATGCATGTTCGCACACACAATTCAGAAACACAGACAGTATAGAAATACATTCACACACGCCCTTGAGCAGCGCTGATGAAGGCAGACAGTGCTGTTTTTTATGGGTATTTTATTTCTAGGGCTCCATCTCTGCAGTGTCCTCATTTTCCAGCTGATTGCCAGATCCTACTTCGGCACCCAAGAGCCAGGTTTTCCTGGAGCTGGACAAGGCTAACTGCTAAATGGCCTCTCCAACACACACTGGGGATGCACATTTCACCCCCTCATATCCTTACTCCTTACCTTCTCCACTTGCTGAAGCATTTCTTTGTCTCAGATAAATGCTGTTGATAAAAGATACAAGAATCCAAAATTCAGGTAAAATCCTCAAGAAAAAGGGTTTTAGTTCAGGAATGTAATTCACAGAGGTATGTAATGTATTTTTCAGTGTGTTTAGATTGGTGATGGTTCATCCTTATGTGTTTTAACTGTGTTATAAGTGACCATGTACATTAACTTGATCAAAGAAAACAGCAACCACTCATGAGAAAGAAAATAATAATGTGCTCAGCTCTAGCAGCTGGAGAATAAATACATACTGAATACAACGTTGACACTCGGGGCATAATTGAGGTTTTTACATCCATCCCCTACAACAAAGTCGGACAATTAAAGGACTCATCACCCCCTAATGTGTTCCTGTCCATCCTCAGTCCAACTGACTACCTTCAAGTTGTTTACTTGTGATCAGTCTTCCAAGGAGGACTTTAGTTTGAGGAGGGTAAACAAAGTCTTTGTTCATCTGAAAGGGTCATATTATCCACATGAAGGTCTGAGCCTGATGCAGGTTTTCCAGCTGGAATGTAGGTTAACGGGTTGGGTGAGGCTTAGGAGTAGTTTGTTAAACAGTTGAGTTCAGCATGCTTGTGCTTTGGAGCAGACCCAAGGTCAATATTTATCATGGGAAACAACAGAAGTGTCAAAGTCCATGTTCAGTTTTACATTTTTCCTAAAAGCATGGGTTGCTTTATCTCATCATAAATGTAGGCTGAGCAGGAACTCTATATGCTTCTGGCATACTGATTCTCACCAAAAGTATGTAGTGAAAATTGCAGAATGCACCACATTCCCAGATATATATATATATATATTACACCAGGGATTCCTAAAGTGGGGTACGCATAACCCCACGGGTACTTGGAAGAAGCCCAGGGGTTACTTGAAATTCATCATGTATCATATACTGAATGCAAAATGAATATTGACAATTAATGCTGAAATCCCAACAGATACATTCCTATAATAGTTTTATTGTCAACAATCGTGTTTAAGCTTTGATAGCATTTTAAGAACATTTATTATTCCATTTTTTAAATTTGAGTTGCTAATAGATTATTTTTTGTTGAAAGTTTCTTTAATTAATTAATAACCAATTTATTTATTTTTCCCGTCAATGAAAGGGGGCACTTTTCAGTTTATATTTTGCACATAAAATGTACTTAAATTATTTTTTTTATATTACAGTTTAATATATGTTGTTTGTTTATAAAGTTTTAAAAATATAAACAGACACCTTTGGTGTCAGGTACAAATTTTGCCAAATTTTTTTCAATCAGAAATGCTGAAGTGAGAGTTGGGGATACTTGGTTAAAAAAGTAGCCTATATTTCAGGAGATACTCCACTGTAAAAAGTTTAAGAACCACTAATACACCTACCAAATTTCACCATACACAGCTTTAGTTATTTGAATGATGTAGTACATCCCCTAATGCCATTCAACTGAAGACTAGTATTTAAGTTGCATTTATCACCATCTGCTCTGCTGGAGTGTGGACCACAGTTCTTATTTTACATATATTAAATATGGATACAAACAGACTTTTTTAAAATTTAACAGAGTTATAAAACAATGTAGGTTCATTTTGAAATGTTTAAGTTGCATCTATGCATGACCTAAGCATAAGCTGTTAACTGTTGAACTTCTTTCCACAAATAAAATTAAATATTTCTTTTTTTAAAGTGCAAACAATATGTGCAAAATTGTAAAATAGCCTCATATCAGCTGCACTGAAAACGCCGATGTCTCTCATTATTGCTGTGGCCGTGCAAAGGCGTCTGTCACTGTATCTGTTTTAATCACAGGTACAGTGGATTTTAGAAGTGAGCTGTGGTGGTTCTGTATGTGTCTTTCCATAGTGTGGCCCCCAGTGAACGGTATTATTTTTCTTATATTGCTTACATATTGTCCAGGTCTTGTCTGTCACTCGGTTGCCGTTTATTATTTCTAAGTGCACCTGCAGAGTGAAATTGGGAGGTATGCATGGACTGCACAGGTGGGGGGTGAATAATTCGTAAGACTGAGGGGGTTCTCCACGATGTACCTTACCTGCCTAGAAGTTTGAATAGCTCACAGTCTGATAGGCTCCTGCCCTGTGCTCGCAAGACAGCTTTTCACCTAAACAAGAAACATCGTTGCGATTTAATCTTGTCACACTCCTACTATTATTGGATAGAGTATGCATGTTAGTTAATTAAAACATAGCAGCCACCACAGCTGCACATCAGCTGAAGTTGAAGAAGGAAATGGACTCTTCCTGCGCTGTGCTGTTGTTTGTAAGGGGCTTTACCATTGCACTGCAAGCCACATCAATGACGAGGAAGAGCAAGCAGTTGAAAGAGTAACAAGATGCATCCATCTCCGACTCCCTGAGGCCCTGATTGGGCTGTACTGGGAGAAGGAGTTACCGTCTAGGGTTTGGCCCAGTGCATTTGGCTGTGGATCACAGCTTCCACTGTGAGCCTCTGCTTTTGTCTGCTTCAATGCAATATTGCTGGCCCACAGTTACAAACACCCATGTCTCACACACACACACTCACACACACATACAATTTATGTGTTGTCATCACATACTACACTGGGTGGTCCATCACATTTCTGCCCAGAGAGACGAGTCCAGACTGAAGATAAATTTCTGATTATTTCTGATAATAGAGAGCAGAAATGTGTACAGTGAAATATCAACTGTGCTTTGTGATTGGTCGTGCTTTATATTTAGTGTAGCATTTATACGATATGCCTGCTACCCATCTGCAGCTTTCATAGACAGTAAACCTAAGGAAGGTGATGATTTATTGTTGGCTGTGTTCAGGGCTTTAACATATGCTACAGTATCACCCTGTATCACTGCACACAGGAAAATGATAGATTTTCCTGTCAGTAATGCCCAGTTCTTATCCTGAAAGGACTGCTGGGATTCAGACTTGGATTGTGCATGTGTTCGTGGGGAAAAAAACTGAAAAGAAGTCATGTTTTATCCTGATGTTTTGAATCATCTCTTCTGTGCTGTTTGTTTGGAGGATTTGTGTTTTGTGTGTGGGCAATTGGTGTAGAAAGTGATAAAGAGTGGGAGAAAGAATGAGAGGGATGGCAGAACACCCTGAGGCCATGTTAATAAGGACTCCCTCTTTCTCTAACTCCCTTTCCTCTCTCTTTGCACTCCTCCCTCCCTTCCCTTGACGATAGCGGGAGCAGCCAGATCATTGCTTCACTCTGGCGTTTTCTCTCTCTTGCCCACCCCTCCCCTGCTTCACTCCCTTCCTCCTGCTTTCTCTAACTCCTTCCTTTCATGTTTCCTCTGTCCTTCCACTTTGCTCCAACCCTCCCTCCCTTCTCTCGCTCTCTCGATACCTCTTTGAACCCTCAGGCCAGTGCCAGGAGAGAAGAGGGAAGGAGGAAAGAGAGCAGTTGGGTGGGAGGACAGGAGGAAAAGGGTGGTGAGGGACATAGAGGAACAGCCTCTCATGTAGCTAGAGAAGTCACAGACACACACTGGCCTGCAGAGATGGACAGGCAGTGTGAACGAGTGAAGATGAGGCCTTGAAACCAAGCAGTATTTCTGCAGCTCAGTGTGCAAACAACCTGTATTGTACATGCAGAAAAAAAATCTAGGGTTTTTGTTAGAATATCAAGACGCTTAGGTGCATGTTCTTTGTGAAAGAAAGCTGGTGATATTTTTCATTTTCATATTCATTTGGGAAGTATAACTGAATAGGTCCTACAGGTTGCTATCAAAATGTACCTGTTACCTAAAGTTCACTTTATGATACCAGGACTCTCTCATCTGCATTTTGGAAACACTGTTATTTATGAGTTGACAGTACAAAGGAATAACTGTCAGATTTATGATTAGCTTGGCAGTGAGTGTCTGTCACCAATCACGCAAGCTCTTCTCCGAATAGGTTGAATGACGGGATATTCCAGTTGGTTATTCACCTTTTCCTCCTGAAACCAAACCACACACTTTTTCATTATTTTTTGCCAGTGTGTAAAGCTGCCACATTAATTACAGTTTACCTAAATACCTTTTTATATGTGTGATGGAATCTAAAATATGTAACATTCATGTATGCTAATTGGGGGGTTATGTTGTGCTGGGAACCGGTCGTGGGTTGACATTAATGCACTAAATTTCTAAGCTATAAATGCTATTGAAGCACATTTGTCAGTGTAGAAGAGTCAGTCCCTGGTCCAGTTCATGGATGTAGGCAACTGAGAATTTATTGAACGTTTTCTATTCATTGACTGTAGGGGGGGGGGGGGGGGGGGGGAAAAAATATATAATTAAAATATGTTTAA
>JAPTYQ010000029.1:17205445-17232211 GCA_029814465.1 Ostorhinchus cyanosoma
TTTATGCAGCCATGTACATACATTAACACCCTATATTTTATGCATTAACTGTCTGTTTTTTTGATTACTTTTGATTCCTCTGGTGGAAAATGCCTGACAAATATTCCATCTGCATCATGTTTTGACTAATATATGCTAATGACGGTATGTTTTCACCTTCACATTTTAATCACAAAAGGTGTACGATGTATGTGACTGAGGTAGCCTCCTGTAACACTTCAGTGGAGGCATACAAAAAACTACTGTTTCCACATTGCTTCATTTGTTTTAATTAAACAGTCAATAACAGTCCCTGTTCTTTGTGTCTGCACCCAGCGTCCATCCCAGTGAAACCCCACAGGAATAGAAAGTAGCTGTAATCATTTAGTTGCCTTTCTTGTGGTAGTTGTTGGGTGTTTTTAGTCTGTTTATGTGTGGCAGGCTTTCCTTTAGGGTGAGATAAAAGTGAACTTACGTCTCAAATCCCCTCCTACATTTCACATGTTTTCTTCTCTCTCTTTGACAGTACTGGCATAAAGCATGCTTCAGCTGCGAGGTCTGCAAAATGACTCTAAACATGAAGAATTACAAAGGCTTCGAGAAGAGACCATACTGCAGTGCGTAAGTCATCATTTTGTGCATATCAGTAAGCATGGCTCATCAGACTGCGTCCAAGAAAACACTGACACAAGGGTTTAATCTGTCCACAGACTGAAATAGGACTCTCAGATTGTGTGTGCATGTTGCAACCCAACTAAGGCCCCTCTCTCCCTCCTTTGCTGTTTATCTGTGACTATCCCAGCTCCCCCCTCAGAGAAAAGGCCTATATATGTGGTGTGGGAAAATGCCTCCCTCCCTCCCTGTTCTTGGAGGGGAAGCGGGGGGCATCAACAAAGGAAATTCCTCAAGTTCCTCTACAGTGACACAGGCAGATACACTGAAAACTAGCATGTCCACTCACGCTTCAGCACATAGTCACTCACTAACGCTTCGGCATATAGTCACTCACTAAAGGCTCATCAGGATTCCACAGGATCCCCCTCAATCTGTACTTAAAGTTGTTTTCCTCCTCCTTCAGTGTGAGAGTGGGAGAGTGAGTGCAAATGAAAGGGAATCCTTCATGTTCTGACAGGCTCCTTTACATTTTTTTCCACAACTAAACTGCCAGAGGGGCATTTAAGGTTTAATGTGAGATTGCACATGTAGAAACAAGATGCATCCCTTTTCATTACACATTTTCTGATACAGTAGTGTTATGATAGCAAAAAACATGTCAATAACAAAAGGAAATTGTTCTGTAGTGTCACTTAACATGGCAAATGCACAATTAAACCCCAAGCATTCTCTTCCCTTGGAAACAGACAATCATCTCTTGATAAGTTCGTGTGCTACAAGTGATACACAACCAGTCATTTAATAAGCGTGTTGTTCAGTCGCACCACTTTTCTGGTGAGAATAATATCTGCTGTTGAACCGTTAGAGACGAATCATTTATATACTATATAGGTGCAGCACAAGTAATCTTAACTAGAAAATATCCAAACAGACTTTAAGTTATAGATAAGATGGCTATGGCAGCGACATGACTTAACAAGTGCCACACAAGTCTGTTAAACGGCAGCAGCTACAATAAACCAAATGTAACACCACCCAAGAAAAAATCTGACACACTATCAGCCTCTTTCTTGAGCAAATGATAACACTATATGATTAAATGCACATATAAATCCTGAACAACACATGCTTCATTCACAGAGCAAAAAATATCAGACTCTGTAAACACGACTAAATGCTATAATGCAACTTCACTGATCAGTATTTTGCTGTACATTCTAAATTATCTTATTTATTAAAGAACATAAGTTGAATTCCAAAGCAGATCCAGGTCTTATAATAGCAATATTGACTGAAACACTTTTTGTAACCACCAAGCCCTACTCCATATATTCACAAAACAGGCTTTATAGCACTATACTTGTACAATTTTCTCCATAGATAAAAATGTTTACTTCAAAGAATAGCCACAGCTAACCTTAAATAAAAATTCAAGGTTAACCATAAATAAAAATGTTTACTTCAAAGAATAGCCACAGTTAACCTGCGGGAATGAAAAAAGCCACTTTTCAGTTGTGATAGGCAAAACTCAAGATACATGCAAATAATTTCCATGTTAACCAAATGTGTTTCTGTTGCTGGATTACACATTGCTCACAGCTGAACGTGTGCATTGTCCTCACATGATGTAATCTAACAGACACGGACAGTTTGGCAAGCAATAGCAGAAGCAGAAAATGATGATGACTTCATCATATTTAGGTGTCCTGGTAACATAAGGCTGTGTGACAGTGAGCCAGACAACAAAATCAGGACCCAGAAAGTATTGTTTTTTTTAAATATTAATTTCTGACTTCGCCTTTCACTTTACCTGCTGTGACTTGTGCAAATGCCTGTCTTGTTAGATGACGTGATGTAGGAGTGCATGTTCAGCCATGAACAGCTGATAGTCCAGAAACAAAAAAGTGTTTGTTTTTCACCTCCTGGAAATTATTTGCATGTATTATGTGGTTGGTTTATTGGAAGAGGAGTAATTCTTAGCATACAATCCCAAAAAGTTCCATACTTTACTGTAGTTTTAGTAGTTTTAATGTTAGTATTCATCTGGACTTGATTTCTGGATGCCTGTGTGCAGCAAATACCCAGTTAACCATTTATAGTCATTAATTTGACATTAGGTTTGTAAGGATTACTAGTATAATGATAAACCGCGATAAAATTCCCAACGGTTAGTATTACCATTGTAAATTGTAATTATCATTAAAACCATGTTTAATTACCACCCTTTGAAAAACTCATGGTAATATTGCTCATTTCCTGGAGAAGCAGCAGCAATGTTTTGCCTCTGAAAACATGGCAGAAGGCACTGACACGGTTCCACTTTTCCAAACCCGTACCCACAAAGCTGACTGCCGCATACCCGCCCTTACCCGTGTAAATTAAACCTGCAACCCGGCCTATGATTAAACAGATTGTCTATACAGCATCTCACTTTTAAGGGCAGATATCGGCCAATTTATTGGTTCTCTGCTTTTTTAGCCCCTGATATCAACATTTGCCCCAAAACTCCCATAGCAGTCGGGCTCTAATAGCAAACTGAAAGCAAGTAAAATACAAAACCTTTGAGGAAGTATTAAAGGCAGTTTTGCCCATTTCCTGACATTTTATAGCCCAGGCAGTGAATCAGATATATCATTAAATGGCAGATTATTGATCTGTAATTAGAAAAAAAATGCAGCAGCCACAGTCATACACCTGTTTCCTACGTCCCATCTCCTACATCTACAACAGGTGTCAGACCACCATCACTTTGTTACATGCTGAAGTGACTTATTTTTTTGCTTTTTCCTGCTTCCGATGATTCCTCGCCTTCTTGCGCCAGCGGGAGCTAAGCCCTTCAGAGCTTGTTTATTATGCCTCTTTCCGTTTGTTTAAAACAAGCCTTGTTAGAGTAAACATCATCAGTGAAAGAGCTTCCCGCTTCAGAAAAGGAATGCACCCAGCATTCTCTGTTATTATACTGTGGGATAACTACTTTATCATTACTCTTCTTCTATATTTGTTCATAGTAACTGATATAGGCGTTGTTTGTTTCCTCTGTAACCCCCTCCCATGCCTTCCCTGAGAATCCCATCCTCGATTAGACACAAGAGTCTCAGGAAGATTTACAGGGGTAGATAAGTGGACAGAAAAATTCTTAATTTCCCCTGGAGACTGCAGTAATCATTGGTGAGATGATGTCTTAATGGCTGGTATTCAGTAATAATACTGACATCAATGTGGTGTGATTAAAACTTGTCATAAATGTCCACAGTTAGTTGAATCAGTGCCAGGCAGTTTTCCTTCACAGTACATTACCTTGAATCATGGGTTTTGGTTGATTTTTTTTTTTTTATTTAATAAATGTGCTGTTTAATAACCAGTAAAGCTGGGTGCCCTCTGTACAGTGCCTGCCTGCTTCCTTGTTTGTGCTGCATTTTCCATTTAGCTGAGAAAGTCACTGTCATTGGAAGCTCACCAGCAGAGAAGCCTTGTCAGTAGAATATCAAATGAACTTAAATACTTGAGCTTCTTTCTATAATTTTGCGAGTCATGTGCACTAAACACAAATGGGTGATAAAGACAATGTAACCTCATGGGAGTGGTCTCTTGCAAACTCACCGCTTCCCTTCCAAGGCCTCACTGAATAGTTTGATAAAAATGATGTGAATCATATGCTGAGGCCTTTACCGTTACCAGATCTCCACCCAAATGAACCACTGCATGGGGCTGGACTGCGATACTTTTATGTAGTTCTATGGCACCAGTCAAAATGAATCATAAAATGTCTGGTCGTTTGAGACCTTAAACATTTATTTATGATATAATACAAAAGGCATGAATTTCATGGAATGAAACTGAAATAATTTGTGGTCTGTCAGTTTACATTTTATGTTCTAAAACTACTTAAGAGTAGAAAAATGCCAGTTAAGTGTAACATAACACAAAAGAAAGTAAAGTCTATTCATAAAGTGCTTCACAAAAATGAAGAGGCATAAAGATTCGCCACCGAGAGCAACAGTAAAAGCCAAGTAAATCACTGAAAAACATAAAACTATAAAGTCCCACTATACCTTAAAAGTTTGTCTTAACAAAAAGGTCGACAGCTGCTTTTTAGGAGTCCACTGAATTGGCACAACTTTAAGATTTTTATAAATAGTTGAAACAGACAAACTACCCACCTTATGATATGTTCTGATGATATATCTGCTTTGATTACGAAGAAATGTACAGAAATGTCAATTGGCTGAAAAGTTTTATACTATTATTTCATTTTTAAATTTTTTGTTTAAATGGGAAATTGTCAAGAAGGATTGTCAAGGAATAGGTTTGATACCCAGCCCTAAACGTAGGAGGCATTATGGACCAATGTGTGATATATCACTGTTCACTTCCCTGATCAAAACCTGAAACCGGAGAATAGATTTGGGGGAAAATGGTTCCATTAGGAAGATTTTCCAGACTTCTACAATCACTGCCATGGATCATTGAAGCATTATGAATGGGATCCTTAATAAGACACTTTTTCTGGCTGTTCTAGCTGTTTGTCTTTCCTTAATGCTGCTTTTACCTCATTTACTGTGAAATATGTCCTTTGACCTCTCCTATTCTGCTCTTCAGTCAGTGAACCTGTTCAATGTGCATGGAGATAAAATGTTGCTCAAGAATGATGTATTACGTCCTTTTTTTGGTCTCACAGGGTCAAGTCGGCTTCAACAACAGGTCTCTCCTCCTGGACAGTAGAGTGTTTTGTGTGTGTGTGTGTGATTACAATTGCATGGCCCCCTCACGCCTCCCTATTCAAATACATTTTCCCTCCATTTTGATCACTCTCTATTTAGCGTTCACAGAGCTGAGTTTGTGCATGTGTAAACCACTCCCGTCTGCGACTCATTACCTTGTTATACAGCCCGACAGATAGAGATGAGTGTTCTTGTGACTCACTCATCCCCACCAAAAGGCACAAAATACAAGCATGACTGCACATACACAGACACTCAGTACAAGAACCCACTGAGTCACTAAGGCTATATCTGCAAGCCTGTTGTATATTTGGAGAGCCATTTACTGAGCCTGAAGTGCAAGGACAGTTTCTGAAGACACATTCAATACAACATAAATGCTGTTAACAGATGCCGGTTGTTGGGTGTGTGGCTTGAACACACACCCCCTGCCTTAGACAAGCAGGGGTTTACAAGCACAGTGATGCTCTGCAAAAGGAAACGTGCTCTACCACAAACCAGACACACCCAACTCCAAGGCAAAATGGACAGATATTATTATTTCCTAGCATCAATCAAAGAGCATTCCACAAGAAAGATGTGCACTTTGGGTAAAGTGGCTTGTGGGAGTATCGGAAGTACAAAATGTATAGCATAAAGGGCATTTATGCCTAAAATATCAACCTATTGGCTAAGATTGTCTCTACTTTTACATACTGTTAGTGACACTTCTTTTATATCTATGTACCAGATATAGGATAGCATAAGATCTACTGTACATATCTGCAGTTTTCCATGGCAAATAGGTACTTGTAATTAAAAAACAACCAAAAAGAAAGTGCCATTTCTTTGAAGGCAAACACCATTGCATGTTCAGCTGCTAACTGAACAAACCACAATATTTGTATTTTCCTGATAGGTGCAGTGTAATGAAAATGAGCCATAAAAGCTCAGTGTGAGCATGCACTGACCTGCATGTGTTTGTGGTGTTTTGATGAATGCAAGCAAGGATCAAATGCTGGGTTTTGTTGAATATCAAAGTATAAAATGCCCACTTCAAGGAACATGTCTCGTTTTCAGATCTGACTGCATGTTCACTCTTTCATCGTTCTCTGGGGTTGCTTTAAAGTGGCTCATATATCCTTTTTTATAGTTTTCTATGTAAAATACTTAAGCCACAATCCTTTGTTTTTTGTTTTAACATTGGTGCAAATTCTAATTTGGTTTGTTGACCATGTTGTCAAGGAAACGGTAAGCACATTGCCTATATGGGTTACCCAGAGGCATGGATAGTGGTTAGAAATTTTTGAGGTCACCCAGCACCCTGAGGCTGGCCTTGAACTGCAGTCCATATGAGCTGTTAGATAAGCTGAGGGTATTCCTCTCCTTGCACGATTTCAGTGTTATTTTGACTTTTTTTTTTTTTTTTTAATGCCAAAGGACCACACAGAAATGGTGATTATTTGTGGATCACAATGCTCCTAGTGCACTGAAACCTCTAGTGTATTAAAACATTGACTAATGTCTTGCAGACACAAGCCAGTGACAGCGGTTTAAGAAATCAATAAGCAAGCGTGCAGTGAAAGTCTGTTGGAATGACTCTTAGTGTACTGCCTGCATGCATGTCTGTGTGGAGACTGAATGTTTATGCTTACTTGTGTATATTTATGTTTGGATTTGTTTCAGGCAGAGTATTTTTTCCTGAGCAGGAGGAGGTCCAAGGGTTATGGGTCCACGACTGTCAAGAAAATTCCCTGAGTCCGTTCAGAAAAGAGACTCGCCTTCATGCTCTGCTGAAGGGGGCTGCCCATGACATCATTCGCACTCACCCACTGTCTCTTTGACCCCGTTGCTGTGTCTGTTGTGTGGAGTTCCTCTTCCTGTTATCCCCCATAGGGCTGTACCCATGTCTGTGTGTGCATGTTGTGCATAATTTTGTGTGTGTGCCCGTGTTTTGTAAGCTTGCAAAGCTTTTTCCACACCTGCTATGGCTTTCCTCCAAAGCTCTCCAACCTTGAGGCTCTCATCCCCCTACACAGCCCCTGCCTGCACTTCCTCTTTTTCAGAGTACCTTGGCTCCCACTGACAAAGCATTGTGTGTTATACTGACATGCTTTTTGTCTACAGGGGCTCCTAACTCAACCTCAGGACCACCTTGAATAACAAATGCACCCACTGTGGGGCCACAGACTGCACACTGCTTGAGTTACTCAGATTTTAGGCGTCACAGTAGGGGCCTGAGTGAAATAGAGGCTGGCATCTGTTGCTATTTGTTCACTGTGTACTGACATTTTGGTTGTTTTGTGTGTTAATTTTACAGACACTACCCCAAGACAAACTTCACGGCTGTGGTTGACACTCCAGAGAACCTCCGCCTCAAACAGCAGACTGAGATACAGAGCCAGGCAAGTCATTGTACCAGTAACTACCCATAGACTTCTTGGTTTAAACAAACTCTTGTTCTAGCACAAATATAAGCTGCAACTACATGGATGATATGTCTTCAGCCTAACTGATCATTCTGATAAGATGTTCCAACTTGGATGAATATCAAATAAATTTTTCTTTTCTTTATATTAATTCCAACAAAAATCAAGTGGATTTCTATAACCTGTTTCAATTCCTTCTTAATTTGTTACATCTATAACTCGGTACGTCACGACATTTGCACATATAAGGCAAGACTTCCGACAAACATTTCTCCGAGTACGACATAATTGTTTGTCAGCAGCAACAGTTGGAGTAAAAACTGAAAATATGTCCAAACTTCTTGCCAAAGAAAATGTTCATTTGTTGGTTGTATTAAAGTACACAAGTGACAGAATGGGACAGAGCGCACAATCAACAACCGGGGGGGTGAAGTGTCTCATTTGGATTTAAAGGGCCAGCGCTCAAAACTGCCTTTCTTGTGTCATTTCTCAAAAATATGGTTGAAGATGCGACCTGTGGAGTTTAATTAATGAAGAATTCAGACCCAAGCATATCATTTACAGTTTATGTAGACCACAGGGAAATGTTTTAAAATGCATAATTCCCTTTTTTTTTTTTTTTTTTTTTTTTTTTAAAAAGCAAAATATTACTCCTTTAAAAGTTTCAAAATCTCATGATAAAACTTGTGCCATCCATAGACAGTTTAGTTTCACTACCGTCATGCTTTTTGCTTCCTGGAAACTCATCACACCACCTAATCTTATTCCTTATGGAGCAAACATGTATAGGAAGAATACATTTATTCAAAGAGAGAAATGATCAGGTTCAGCTTTCACATGATTATTAGACTCTAATATTTTTTTTACTGAACAGATTATAAATGGTTTAGACCAAACCCTTTCAGCCCAGTTGAAATTTCTTCCTGAAAGGAGTTAGATCAGCTTGGCTTTGTGTATAAGGTGGCGATTTCATACTAATTCGGTTAAACTCCAGTTAATAGTTGCATTTAAAGGTCTACCCAAACAGCAGTACAATTTATTCACAACTTGGCATTCTTCTACAAAAACACTTAATAAAAACAAAAAAACCTTAACAAAAATTTAACAAAAATCAATTAGGCAGCGAGAACTTTCTTGAAGCCAACTTTCTCATTATATAACCGTCTAATTTAGACCCACTTCAAGATAAGTTCTTACCCTCAATATTAAGACAGACCTGGGAACTGAAGCATGAAATTGATTCACAGCTGACAGGTAAGAGGTAGGGCGCTCTTCGGCCATGGACTGGTATGATTTATTTAATGTTCTGGAGATGAAGGGATAAAAGTTATGTCTGCTAAAAAAAATAAACTTTCTTAGCCAGACATGTTTTTATTTGAAGTTTACACCACTGGAGGTTTTGGGTCCCATTTCCACAATGAACAAGGTGCCGGTTATTCATTCATTTCCATTTTTTCTTTTCATTATCCTGTCCAGAAGAAATTTGTTTGTTTTTATCCAGGCTAGAATTATCAGACGGAACCTTGTATCACTCTATTTCCCAATTTTGTTAATCACTTCACTTCATTCATTTCCATGATGCTACTTAATTTCAAATTTTTATCTTAGGGCTGAACTTTGGCCAAAAAAGAAGTATGTAAGTATGAGAAATAGTTCTCCATATAATGCTCAATCTAGGGTATATTTATAAGCCTGGAAAACACTACACTACTATGACTGTTTCCACTGAACCTAAAATAACAGAACTGTATCAAAAAAAAAAACCATGAGACAAAAATATCTATCTGAACTAGGTCATGTGTTACTGCTTTAATAAAGATGGCTCTGATAGAGATTAGGGGATTTGTACTTAACCCTTAGTTTTTTGACAGTGTTTTCTTTGGCTGCCTGTAGCTGAAAGAAGCTTAATTCACTCAGAGTATAAACAAACAAGTGACAGTTCGAAGGCCATCATATGAGGATTCTGTTCCTGCTGTGGTTGTACAGCGTTTCTTAGCGCTCTAGGAACTTGCTTGTTTATAGTCACCAATGCAGCACTTCCCTAAAATTAAGAATTCTTCAGCTCTATTTGATATGTGAAAATCGTCCTCAACACACCATACATTTTTTTTATTTCACAAAGATTACAATGGCCCCACGCTTAAAAACACACTCGCTGGACTCCTTTCTGTGAAATCTTGTTTGTGTTTTCACTTTGCTTTTCCCGATTCTTTTTACAATTCCGTTATTGAGGTTGATTCTCTATTAACGGCTTTCCTTTGACACCTTAAAGCCATCACTCCGGGTTTAACTCTGTCCCCGCCAGTGATGAGATATCATGCATGATCCAGGTCAGAATGTAGGTCAGATAAATGAAGAATAACACACAATTGTAACCCCACAGCTTTGTTTTAAATATAAGCACTTAATCAAATATTTTTATACTTCAGATTTCACACAAAATATAACTCAAAAGGCACATTTCTTTATTAACTATGAATATCAAATACTACAGAGAATATAAAATACTGGTGTGTGTGTGTATGAAACAAGGGGTTTTATGGATCACTAGGGTGGGGGTAGTAGCAGTAATATGGGGAGGGTATATCTGAGCGAAGGGATTGAGGGACAGATGGTGTTTTTTCCACATGGATTGTATTTCCAAACAGCCCCCCAAAAACACTCAACAACCATTATATTGATGGTTTATCATAGCAAGACTCCACAATAATGGACGCAAGTGACAGGAAAGGATTTTCTCTCACTGCCTCTTTTCTTTTACCAGTTTTGTGACATAGAGTGGACAGGACAGTGTAATATAGTGATCTACAATGATTTGTGGGGGATTTATGAGAACAAGAGGTCACCATTTACAGTAAACAGTTTCGCCTCCTGGAAAAATGTGACAAAGTGGAAGTGTTGCCCACGTAGTCTATTGTAAAAGACTCTCATGCGGTCAGCAGACGTACTGTATGTTTGATGATGTAGAATTGTCCAAAAGCCACTTGAACTTATGATGCGTGCTGTTTGCTGTACAGTACGGTTTTGTCAGTATAAGGAAGTTGAAGGTGTTTGTGGAGAACTGTGGTCATCTAACCCCTCGCTGCCGCCGCTCCTGCGTTGCTACGGGAACCCTATTGCTATGGCAGCAGGGTAGAGGTTTGTCACACCTCATTACAAGACTTTGCAAGGGGAAACAGAAAGAAACAAGACAGAGAGTGAAAGAGAAATAAAGAAAATGGAGAGAGTGGATTGGGAAGGAGGAGAAGGAGAGCAATGAGGCGCACATGAGCGAGGAGAAAAAAGGAAGAGACAGGAAGGCACCAACGCAGAAAGAGGGGAGGAGTGTGGGGTGAAAGAGGAAGAGATAAAAGTAAAATCCCCAGAGGAAGGAAGGCTAGAGGAATGCAAATAGAGGCAGTGAGAAAGATTATAATGAGGAAGAGCTCAAGCTCTACAGAGCGATTCTGTCTGTTGCTGTTGAGGCAGTAAAATATGAATGAATGAAAAAGGAGCTCAGGGAAAGAAGGGGGTGTGGGTGGGGAAAGAAAGCAGAGGCGCGATTGGAGGAAACTCGCCCATAGATTCAAAAAGACAAAGGAGATAGACTGAGAAATAAAAATAGGGGGAGGATCATATGTTAGCTGAGGGGAGCAGAGTGAGAATGAAGGACAAAGATGGGTCACCGCCACATTAATCTTCTTCGTGACTTATCTTTGTGCACAGGCTCAACAACCGCATATAATTTTCTGTGCAATGAGGATCCGCCATAGTTTGCGCCTCATTTCTCAGTGGACGTCACGCTAGGGGTGACGGCAGATATGGATGAATCGAGCTTGATCTTTCGCACACATACACATCAGCTGTGAATCACATCCACGTCATGTTACCACAAGACACTGGGAGGTGAGAGGAGGGTGATTGGTCAGCAGGGATTTCACAGTGGATGTTGAGAGGTGTGGAGGATGGAGGGATGAAGCATAGGTCACTGTGGATCCTGAAAAAGTCTTACATGTTCAAGCTTAAAACGTCTGGAATTGTATGAGTGTAAGCCTGAAATGTAATCTATGACTGTGTTTTGTTTTTAAGGAGCGCATTCATAATGTGCTTCCTAAACCTGTTTGTTAAATACTTGGCATTCATCAGGGCTGTCACAAGTAGTTGATGATTAATTGTTATACGAATGATTACAGTTAGCAATGTCTCCTTTTTTCCTCTTCCTTTGCTACTTGAATCATATAAGCCTGACAGTTTATGTATGTATGAACCAATATAAAGTGACTTGAAAAACAACAATGAAAGTTAGCGTACATATCTCGATGAAGGGGACACGACAAGATTACATTAATGGGCACCAGTCAGAGTTGAAAAACTGGGGATAATATCTAGTTTGTTTGTTTGTTTTTACAAAAATTGCTATTGATGTTGGTTTTTTAGCTGTTGGTTAAAGGTTTATGGAGTCAGTATCATAATCACATTTTAACACTGAAGAGGATTGTCCATTTTGAAGGTTGTTGTGGCATAAATATAAGAACACAATGTTAAAAGAAACATTTAAGAGCACATTGCTGTAAGCCATGAATGCAGGGTTAGCCATGGCTAAATGTGGTAGGCTTTTGTTTTCTGTGTATACCGTTTTATTGTGGTTAATGACAAAGTGGTTATTTGAGCTAATGTGCACTTATTATTTCTGATACTGTAGTTTAGTTTCCCATGGCCTTGGCTTCCATAACACTGTTTTGCTTTAATAGGTTGAAAAGGTCTGAAGTCATTGTCTTTAAAATGGGCAGATACCTGATGCTTTATTCTGTGACTGGTGCCGGAAATTGGTGCAGTCACCGTAAATGTAGAAGAACTGGAATGTGCGGCTTTTATGCTAGTTAAAAATACCTAACTTCCTGTGTCAGGTTGGTAAAGTGGTTGTGGGTTTGAGTATTTAAGATCAGCCACAGGGCAGCATCGAGGGAGGAATTTCTGATACTCATCTAACGCTGCATGGGCTGGACATTTCCTCCTCTGCCCTCAGGGTCAGGATAGGGTGGGAGGGCTAGAAAAACACACACATACACACAGACTCTATTTGTCATACGCTACCTCTGATTCTGACCATATATGGTTGTTACTAGCCTTCGACGTAAGGCTTTTGCTCCCCAGCAAACAGGAAGTGAATGTCACCACGAAAGAATAAACGTATGTTGAAGCCAACTTTAGTTTGTTTTTTTGTGCAAATTACACACAGTAGGTGAGTTACACTAAAGCTAGCATAGGCTAAAAAAATAACAACTGAAATAAAATGTTTTCAAAAGCATAGAAACTAAAATGTAGTGACAATTTCCAATGGAACTGCAACTAAAATGAAATAAAATAGCTTTTTGGTTTTCCCCAAATGCTACTTGCTCTTCATACTATAGACAAAAATGGCTATAAATAAATAATGGTTTGTAATATTATTTTGAAGCCATGTTTATCATCCTACGTCTTTCATTTTTGTAAATCAGGGCTTTCCTCACGTACCTGGAAAAACTAAATAAAAATTAAACTAGTCAATTCTCCTTATTGAAAATAAAACTAAAAGTGTTTGCAGACGCGTAAAACTAAAGTAAAAGCCAAACTGAAAGAACAAATGAAAGTGTCAAACAAAATTAAACTGAAGTGGAGAAACACAGTAGCAATGCTTAATTCAGTCACATTCTCATCACCACCCTGATCTTATCATAAAGATGGAGAAATACAGACTTATGAAACAAAGTCAGACATTTTCTTTGCCATGATGAAATTTCTACTGTTCAGCAGGAAATATGATGAATCTGACGCGATAATGTGGTGATTAAAAACAAACAAACAAGATAATCTGTGCCATTGTCATCTTTGTTCTTCCAGTGTAAAATGTTATATTGAGTCAAAGCAGAGTTCATTACAGCTTGGGACTAATAATTCATGAATATAATTCTGTATTCATTTCAACTGAGCAGAAAAATATCAAGGCATCTTTTGTGTTTTTTAAATATGTATGTTGAAATCTAGGTCGCAGCATCTATAAATAATAATTCACATAACATTTGTTGGATTTTCCTTGTTGACTTATGAAAACAAATCAAACTCTGTAAGTGTTTTATAAATAATTCCTTCTAAAATACTTTGCTCACTCTGCAGGTTCGCTACAAGGAGGATTTTGAGAAGAATAAGGGGAAAGGTTTCAGTGTGGTCACAGATACACCAGAATTGAAGAGAATCAAGAAAACGCAGGACCAAGTCAGCAATGTAAGTATCAACATCGCTGCCATCGGCATTTACTTCACCTCAGAATGTTAACAGATCTTAAAGTGCCAAGTGTGGACATTTTACAGCTCCTCTAGTGTTGTTTTGTCTCTATCAGCCACTTTGATCTGGCATGAGTTGTCTAGTTCCTGTATGTGTCTACATTCTCTTTTACAAAAAAAACCCATTTCTGTTCCCTTTTTGGAATTGCTGACATTGCACATCATGACTAAGGCTGGGCACAAACTTAAGACGAGCAGAAACACTTGCAGCCTGGACACAAGACACACAGACAAGTTTACACTCACTAGAGCAGATTCTTGTTCTCAACAGTCAGAGAGGAGTCAGTCCAATGCATTACACACTTAACGTAATGACAGAATGTCCCTGATCGACCATATCTTGTCATAACTGTCTGTCATCTGAGTTCTCGTGCCAAAAAAAACACAGACATCATCCGGCCCTCTGTCTGCAGCGCAATTCACGCTGAAAAAACAAAAAGAAACAGTCTAAAAATAGGGGAAAATACAGAGTTTGGGTGAGATCCTGGTGAAGAGTTGTATTCAATGTGGACTGTTTGGAGATAATTTACAGTACACGAATCTACAACTTGATGTAGATTAGCTAGTATGGTGTTTCTTTAAAGCATGAGTGTCAAACATACAGATCACGAGCCAAAACCGGCCCACAGGATGAATTAGCAAAGTGCAGAAATTACACAGAAGTCACTGACGGTCAAGGGTGTCAGTAGCCACTTTTATACACAGATCCAAGAAAAAAGGTGAGATGGTGATCCCACCTTTTTTCCACCATTGACCGATTTCCACAGCCAAGCCAAAGGAGTAACAGAGGTGAGACAGGCTGGATTTTTACACAGCAGACCTGCATTCCGGAATCAAAGGGGTAGTGACGCAGCGTATAATGTGATGTATAACTTGCGTGTTGGAAATACCCTGAGCATAGTATAGTCTCCTTGGCATCTCCCCAGTTTGACATCTTTCTGGTTGCTAACCTCTCTAGAGTCAGCCCATCTTTCACCATTCCACAAGTGTTAGCATGAATAGAGTCCTCTACCCGAAGTAACAACAGCTCACAGATCTCGGTGTCTCCCGGTTCGACAACTTTCTGGTTGCATTATTTTTGTTTACTGTACATGGCCCACGCTCATTTTTAAATCCCCCCCAGTGTAGGGCTGTACGATTTTGGCCAAAAATAAAATCCAGATTTTTTTTCCTCTCAAAATTCAATTTTGATTTTTGGGTAAAACTACAAAAGACAACAGAAGTCGGCATGTCCTGTTCATGAGCAGCCTGCAATGCAAGGCACTGCCTGCTACCAGAAGTGATACCATTGTAAGTCAGAGACGGGCATCAGTTGTGCATGTGTGCGTGGACCACGTAATATGAGTGATCCCCATACGGTGATATTTAAATTGGTGGATCCGTGTATGGAAGAGAACAACCCAGGACATACTGGAGCGGTTATATCTCTGGTCTGGCCTGGGAACACCGCAGGATTCCCTCGGAGCTGGTGGATGTGTATAGGGATAGGGCTGTCTGGGCTCCTCTGCTGAGGCTTCTGCCCCCATGACCTGGATCAGAAGAAGAAGACGGAACGGTACAGATCTGTGCATGGACAACATAAGATGAGTGATCCCCTTGCAGTTATATTTGAAGTAGGAGATCCGTGTGTGAAACCACAGCTTTCATTGGTATCACCACTGTAGGCCCATCACAGATTTAAGGTCTGTGGTCATTACATGAACTTCTGTGAAAGACTGCTCTCACAGTTAGGAGGAGGAGCTTACGGTGGGCCGGAGGCAAGGGAGAAATGAACTCGTTTTGACAATTTCCCTTTTTTAAAAATCATCCTGAGTAAAAAATCTGATTTATATTTAAGATCAATTAATTGGACAGCCTTACCCCAGAGTCGTGCACACAATACATCATCAAAACGTCACACTTTGGTTGCAGAACGAGAGGTGTTCCTTTACATAGCGTTCCAGAATCATGATCCCACCTTTATCACAGCTCTGTTACTACCTCCAAAGGCGTTACAGAGCCATGATAAAGGTGGGACCAAATGATCCTACCATTTCATTTACAGATGTCGTTCCCAGAACAGAAGTGCTGTGTAAAAATGGCTAATGAGTCTTGACAAGGCTTTTTAATCATAAAAGTAAATGCTATATGTTTCAGTTCCAGATGCCTGTTACTAAATGTTTTTTGCTTTTGTAGACCCACTGTGATCTGTAAGGTGTAATGCACATGCCTAAATGATAAACTGAGGTTTAATATTGTAGCTTGTGTCTGTCCTCAAGAAATGTTATGTTGTTCATGGATGTTTGGGTTATTCACATTTTTTGTAAAAGAATAGTTTATAGATGGAGACATTTTCAAACTCTAATTTTACTTTTTGTGGCCTAAAAGACAAAAATCTGAAATTTTCCTTATTTCTGAGTTGTTATGCTATTATTTTACTGGTCGGGCCTGTTTGAGGTCAAATTGGGCTATATGTGGGTCCTGAACTAAAATGAGTTTGACTTCCATGCCTTAAAGTAATGTTGTATAAACACTCACTCTCATGGCATAGTTCAGTTATTTTCCATTTCAGTCCACACCTCAAACCCTCACGCTTGCTTTATCTCATCTTATGTGTCCTAGCATCATGGATCTGCAGTGTCAGTCTGAAATATTAAACATGTTTTATGATAACTGCCATTGACTTGACTATTTACACATCACACACTATTTTATCTGCTGACATAGATTCACATTCAGGTTTGGCCTGATAGACATGAAGTATGTCCCAAGTTTGACTTTTAGGCTGGTCCTGTGAAGCTTTAGGATTACATAACTAAATAAGACTAATCATTGGAGGGGGGAGAATGGTCTTTCTTAGTTGCTTGCTTTATTTCTCTGGGTGACATTTATATCCTTTTTATACATTAGAGTTTCATCAGACTCGTATATAAAAATGACATTTTATGTTTTCCCTATGCTGTTGTTGTTTTTACACCTTTTGTCCTTCTCCTTACTACATCAGTAAATGTCAGCCTCATGCCAAGTATATCCTCTGTTCACACAGCTCCTCATTTAAACTAATCAAATTCCCCTCAAATCACTCTCCTCATGCCCTATTCTCCACCACTCTCCCCTCCTGTCTCCCTTAGCTCCAGTTATTGATTTGCCTTTTCTCTGTAAATACAGGGCAGTTGTGCAGAAATGCATAGGTGTTAAGACTGTGTCCCTGGTCTGCTTAAGTCAGCTGTAAAGACCTTTATTTCCATGTGAAACACACATACGTCATACACATAGCCAGCACTAGAACGGCCTCTCTAATGGCATAATTAGTGTGGAGGGTGATGGGTAATTACTGCTTCCATTTGATGAAAGATCTTGTGTGTTAGAGATCAAGGAAAACTGGAGAAAGATGCACATATATTACATATGTTTAAAGTGTACACACAAACCACATCAAAATAAAAGCGTTATGGAAGGATGTATCCAGGCACAACATGAAGTGTTTTTAGATTTGATAAACATGACATCTGCTTGTAATCAGTGCATCACAACATATCATAAGGGAACAGCTACTTCAGATGAATTATATAACTTTGTTTTTTGTTCTCTTCTCTGGATGCAAAGAAAGAAACCAGTTTATTGAGCACCAAATCCTGAATGTCAGGAATTTATGGCATGTTCTCTCCATCTTCTTGTCTAGACTCTTTACTGTTCATCTTGACTATTCTCTCTTCACTTTACTTTGATTCTGTACCATTTCCTTTTAGTTTCATCTTGTCAAGCAGCAAAGATTGAGATGTAAGCAACGGGTTTAGTTCAGCAACAGCGCTTCCTGTAAATACACACATACCATCTGTTCAACCTGCTCCTTCAAAACAAACAAAAATAATCTCCCTCACACACTCTCACACAGCATATTGCACTTGAGAACAGTCACTGTGTTCTCTCAGTCACTCGCCTCACTGTCCTTGCACAAACACTTCGTCAGCCCATCCAGTGTGTGAATACACTCCTCACTAATGCCGCCGGCACAGTGGGCTCTTTGACTGCGGGTGTAAGCAGGGACAGAATCAGGGTTGTAAATCTTGACCAAGGCACTGTGAGTCACTGTTTTCAGCCTGGTAATAAGGGTTATTTAGTGCAGTCATAGAGAAGTCACTCAGTTTAAGTTTTATCAGTGTGGCCCTGATTCATGTAGTTGCACTGAATGCTGCCTTTGTCATACTGATGAAGTCACTTATAGATTGATCATGAGTGTATTCTACGTGAAATTGCAACTCTTTAGTGTCAAACAATTACTTATGTGTAGAGAACTGTTTGAAATAGTCATTCATCCTTTAGTCAGCTCAAATATAAAGGGTATGTTACATTCTGGTGTATTTAGTTAGTGGTCATTTATGTGGCTGTTTCTTAAATTGCTGGCTCATTCTTACACTAAGCATTAATGCTTTGAGTTAGTTCCCCTTTTTCACTTCACCTGTTTATCCTGATGTGTCAGCAAGGGTTGCTATGCAACTCTTGGCTCACACTACTTCCTGTCGTTGAGATGTCATTTCCTTGCTGTGTCAAACTGCTGCCTGAGGCTTTGCTGCACATAGCTCGCCCCACCTATCATCACAGACAAGGGTGATGTAGAGATTAAAGTGGAGACCTCTGGTGGACATGAAATGAACTACACACTGTTTGCTTCCTAGAAATATAAAAGATTTGTGAATTTGAAGCTTTTGCTGTTTGTGTTTGCAGATTAAGTACCATGAGGAGTTTGAGAAGAGGAAGGTAGGAGGAGAGGGCCTGCATCAGCAGCCGAATATGCCCCCTTCAGGTATTCCTTCTAAAACAATCATGCACACTTTCAGTCACGACTTACAAGTTAGTAGAAGTTTATGGAAAGAGCTGCTTAAATTTTTAGAAACTTTCCTTCTGTAACATTGACTGAATTCACCCAAATTCTACAGAAAGATATTAAAAAAAGCCAAAATGATTCTATTTCTATTTATTTGTTCTTTACTGACTCCTGATCACTTTTCTGTGTGGAAAAAAAAAACATATTTTCCTCTTCCTGTTGTAGGCGATTAGGTTTCATTTTGTACACATGCATATTGTTCAACTCATGTCTTCTAATAAGAGAAACCCTGTTTTTATCTGATACCATCAGCCTTAATCAAAGTCTCCAGTGACATCATGGCAGCAGACTCTGGTCAATACATTGTTTTGGTAATACTAGATCTCACCATCGCATTCAATACAGTGGACCACAAAGTCCTAATAAACAAACTTAGAGACTCTTTTGGGATTTGTGGAACAGTTTTAAATTGGCTCATGTCCTACTTGACTGACAGGAGTTTCTCTGTCTTTGTGAATCCAGTTCTGTCAGATGTGGGAGGGCTAGCATGCGGGGTCCCACAGGGGTCTGTTTTAGGCTTTATTTTCATCTTGGTTTACATGACCCCTCTTCAATCAGTTCAGAGGCATATCTTACCATTTTTATGCTGATGACAATCAGCTTTAGTGCCCCTTCAAGCAGACAGAGCAGTACAAACTAGATAATTTTACTGCCTGCTTGACTGCCATCAAGAAATGGCTAAATAAGACTTTCCTCCTGCTGAACTCTAAAAAGACAGAAACATTGATTATAGCCCCAGACAGTGCAATTCACCTCATAAAACAAGATGTTGGTCCAATCTATAGTCCAATCTAACCTACTTAACCTGGGAGTTTTCTTTGACAAAGCTGTCCTTGGAATGTCACTGTAAGCAGCGACTAAAAAAACTACTTTTATCACTTGCTGAATATTTCAAAAGTAACGTCTATGGTTTCAAAAACTGAAATGGAGATGATGATTTCTTCCTGCATTGATTATTGCAATGTTCTTTCTATGTGTTTTAACAAAAAATCTGTTGATCGCCTACAGCAGGGGTCTCAAACTCCGGTCCTCGAGGGCCACTGTCCTGCATTCTTTCCACTGGTTGGTCAGTTTTAGAATTCAGTTTAAGGTTTTAGTCCTTACCTTTAGAGCCCTTCATGATCGAACCCCTCTGTACATAGCAAAAACATAACAAAAACTTCTTGGGACTCTGCTCATCTGCCCAATCTGATGAGTAGTCTTTAACCCTATTGGTGTCCTGAGTGATGGGACTAAATAGCTCCTGAGACCATATTCTCCCTCGCGCTCATTATGGTCATGAAACCAGAGATACCTGATGGTTCCTCACACCCAATTTAGAACCCAAGGAGAGTGCTCTTTCCAAACCAGTGCTCCACACCTTTGGAATGCACTACCTCTAACTCCATGTAGCATAGAGTCCACTGACTTCTTTAAGAAGGAGTGTAAAACTTGTCTTTTCAGGCAGGTGTTTCGCCCAGGTTGATGTATTTTTCTTTTTGGGCTTGTGTTATTGTCTGGTTCTCTATGCCATTGCACTTTGTGATTTTATTTGTGAAAAGTGCTACACAAATAAAATTTACATACTTACTTATTAATTGATGTTCAAACAAAGCAATCTTATCAAAACTGCAGTTTATAACCACTGTCGCCCATTGTTATTCGTGAGATGTAATATTTTGAGCGAGCAAGACACAGGCCAAGAGATACACTGCTGAGACAGTGAGACAGACTCAAGAGGGATGCCTGGAAGCACATCAACTGCTGACATCAACCTTGCAGTGGAAAGAACATGATTTAGCCCGACTGTGGCTCTTACAGTTCACAGTATATTTCCTCTTATTGTAAATACTGACACCTGCTTTGACATGAGGGAAGACGTGTTTCATATGCATAGTGAGGCTGTAAGGCCTTGTCAGTCAGGAAACCCATGTCCACATTGATAAACTCAGAGATGTACAATCCCAACTGAATGTACAGTTTGGAACACATGCACACACATAACCACAATACTCATAGAAGGGTTTGCTACCTTGAATTCAATCTATTCAACTATAGACAGTTAGATGATTGCAAAATTTGTTGTTTTGTGTTGTCCTGAAGTAAATTTCAATGATTAATAACCTCCAATTGGATATTCAAATCCACAGCCAGCTTTTTTAATGGGAAAAGGTTTTACTGGGGAAACTTTTTTTGCATGTTCAAACTCAAAACCAATGCTATTGAAAGGATTTAGAAAGTAGTTGAAGAGATGGAGCTATGTACTTGGGTGACCTGTGTTTGCATTAACATGCCTGGTTTACTCCAGTTCACAGAACAGCATTGTTCAGAGGGTTGTGTAACGAGAAATCAAGTACCAAGGGATGCATGTCTTGGCTTGCCATGTTTTCGATTTCTTCACTCTTTCTAAAAGCTCTGGCAGACGCATACAGACAGGAGGAGAAATACCTGGGGTCAACATGCATTTGCTGTGTTGGTTGAAATCTTAAATCTCTTCCACAAAACGTAGACTACACATTGTAAGATTACCGCCTGCTGCTGGATTTCACTACAGTCTGTAGTTGTCTGGTGTTTGAGTTAGAGAGTATAAAATGTTTCCAGCTGTCTGCAGTTCATTTATTTGTGCTCCCGTCCTCTATTTGTTTTATCAGCAGCCTACCAGTCCTCTGCAGCTCCTCAGAACTACCACTATGACCCTGCTCCTGAACCAGTGCGCCAGGCAGCCGCTGCTCCGCCTCCCTGCCCTGGGGTGAGTCTTTGTCAATTCCCCATTCGTCTTTTGTTCAGTATTGCAGAAATCAAATAAGAAACTGTGTCATTTTTGTGTCCACAGAAGCGGTACAGAGCAGTGTATGACTATTCTGCTGCTGATGACGATGAGGTGTCCTTCATGGATGGCGACGTAATCGTAGACGTTCAGCAGATCGATGAGGGCTGGATGTACGGCCGCGTGGAGCGCACTGGCCAGCAGGGCATGCTGCCTGCCAACTACGTCGAGGCCATCTGAGCGAGAGGGAAAGAAACAAGGGAGAGAAAAAAAAGAGGAGGAGGTAGAGAAAGGGAGGGAAAGAAGGAAAGGAAAAGCCCAGTGCCATCTCATCTTATTGCCGCTTTCTCTTGATTTTATTCTTGTTCCCTAATCTGTCCTGTTAAAGCCCATCCCCCTCTTCCCCTCTCCTTTTTGCGTCCCTGCTCTGCTCTTACCGTTTCAGCTCTCCAACCACAGATCCTCTATCTATCTGTCTGTCCTCCTCCGTTTGTCAGCCTGCCTGCCTGCCTCTTTCTGTCTGTGTGTGCTGAAGTCTGTCTCTGTTTGGATGTCCATCATCCTCCTTATCTTTTCCCCGATCCTGGTGTCACTCTCGTGCTGTCACAAGTGGAAATTGAAAGTCTTAAAAGATAAACTCACAGTTCATTGCAGTATGTCAGGGGTCATGCCGTGCCACACAGCGCCATCTTAGATATTGCACTTAACAATCCTGACTCAAGGTAATGCAAAATGATGCGTCGAAAAAATATATAAACCCTTTTGTCCCCAAGAAGTCAGTGAACTCATGAACATGATTGCAGTGGACAGTAACAGACATTATTCTGAGGAAGAAGTATGTTTATAGTATGTTGGGCATGGCATTTTCATAAATTTATTCTTTTCTGTCATTCATTTCGCAGCTTTATCTTGGCCAGACTGGAAACGCAGTGTAAAATCTCAGTCTTATCAAAAATAAGCTTGAATATTTTGACTTGTGTACATTCCTTTAACCTCTAAACCTGTCGCTGTTGCATCAATCAGCCACTTATCAGTCTTAAATAAGAGGTTTTTAATATATTTATAGTTGCAACACATCTCGCCTGGTGTGTTCACCCTTGTTCAGCACTGCGTTATGGGTATTGTTGTGAAACTGGAAGTGTAGCCTAACTGAAGAGCACCTCCTGTCGTTGCCTCATTCGGTCATTCAGTACAGGAGGGATCAGGGACAAGTTAGGGGACATTATCAGTCCATCTCTTACAGCCGCACTGGACACATCACCTCAGTGTGGAGATACTGTAATATATATACCCTCATTCCTGTTTTTTGCCGCCTGGATGCCTTCAGTCCTGAGAGAATCACAGTAAGGTTTATGGTTAAATCTTTTGGAGATAGAAAATGGGAACAATTCCTTCCCCATTACTAAACTACCATAAGATAAATCCCATTTATAATAGAGAAGGCCAAGCACAACTATATATTGTATTTTTTTTTTTTTTATGATTCCACTCTTTGTGATTATACATTCCTGTCTTTTTCCACGTGGGTGAAATTGTTCCTTTTCTGTGGTGTATGTTTCTGTTATTTCATGCTGTTTTATTCCATTGCCTTTCTTATTGTATTCTCAAGAAAAAGTTATATCAAAATACCAGCAACTCAGTTTATGAACCAAAACAGAAGAGTTAATCTAGACTTGTTAAGCAGTCACAGTATTAGACTTTCATGGGATTAATCAGTCTGCTGTTTTGGGTCAGAACGGAGCCGGCTGCCCGTTGAAGTCACATGAATGCTTATGGCGTTCAGTTCACTCAACATTGCCAATAATTTTTTATTTAATTTTTTTCTTTCAGTCAATGCACAAATAAACCTCAGCCACATTTGGTTGGTGGGCAGTTGCCTAAATGTGAAGAAAGTTGGTTCATAAACGCATAATCAAGCATTTAATTTGCTGGTGTGTCACAGAAATGCTGTATTCCTCTTTCCCTCCAAATACTGTCGTTCTGTGAGGACATTATCAGACTTTAAACACCATATTTGACCATTTCTCAGTGGTGTAAATAATGTCACTGGCCCCTGACCATACACGCCTCTTCACCCCTTTTCTTGCTGTTTCATTCTCTCCTGCGATGCACTGTGACTGTCACAGATATGAATGATCAGAGCGGTGCGTTTTTAGGTGGGGCGGGAGGCGGGGTGGGATCAAAAAAAATTTCCAGCTTTATTAAAAAAAAGAAGAAAAAAAGAAAAGAAACATGGCTCTCACTTTGTAGCTAGTTGACATTGTACAATTGTATATGTATCATAAAGGTAAGTTAGGGAAATGTTTTTACAGGTCATGGTGCTTTGGGAAGTGGCTTGCCTGCAGAAAAAATGTGGTTCATATTTTTTTGAATGTGATGAAGGGGAAGTGATTTGAGTTAAGAAAAAAAAACTACTCATTGAAAAAAATCCAGTGTGGTGCAAGTTAGTGTTGAACATTCATGAAAATTTTGCAACTTTCTAATGTGATGAATTGTGACAGTGCTGATAAAAATATACTCTGAATCAGAAAAAAACCCCAAACTTATTGGGTAAATAAGTTGCCAAACTAAATGGAAGAACGTACTGTATGTATGCCTGTATTTTGAATTAACCTCTATTGACAACAGGGCGAGTTTATTTGCAAAGCAGATGCTAGATCGGAAGCTGTTTTAAAGCTCACGGTCGTGTGTTTCTCTGTAAACTGAGGAGTTGGTTGTTTGGCTTGAAGAGAAATGACCGTTGTTCCTGGCTTATGACGTGTGCTTAGATTTTCATTTAATAACAAAGCTACTTAACACACGTAGCCTCGGTTACTATGCGGATTACAGCCGGTCCAAAGCGTCTCTTGCGTTTAGGTTGAGGTTTGTCAGTTGTTGTTCTGAATGAAATGTATAAGTGGCCAAAGGCAGCCAGTGTTGTGTCGGTGTGGCTCATGTCGGGTTGGAGGCTTATGTGGCAAAGTCAGAGTCAAATTTGAGCATGTGATGATGTAAGTGTGCGGAGCTGGGGGGCGACAGAGGGCACCGACCCAATGCTCTCAATCTCCCAGACTGTGAGGCAGGGCAAGTTGTTTGTCTGACCTGGATATTAGTCAGGAGTTAACCTCTTTGCGCCAAATACCGCTCTTCTGCTCTGGCATCACTCAATCTACTGAACCATAACGTCATATCATAACCCCGTCTCCACTCAGTTTCTGTCTCATATCCTGTCCTCCGTTTTTTGCTGAGATCCCTCTTTTCCTTCAGCTGTCATCGTAGGCTCCTGCGCTTCTGACCAATCATCCCCTGCTTATGATACTGGTTATATACTGTAGACTTGCAGACTGAATTCATGTTATCCACAATTGCAGGTTTAGCATTCGGACCAGTTATGTGCATTCCATCTTAAAATGTTTTTTGTTTTTGATATAGTTTTTTTGTTTTTTTTTTTTTTGTTTTTTTTAAATGAAGATAAATATACCATATGCATATTGACACACATTCAAAACTCAGATTACATATTCAGAATTAAGGACCTGATATCATCTCCTGTTGCCCTGTTACAGCACTTCAAATTGTACTTATGATTCTGCAGATTCAATAAAATGTCATTTTTTCTCAGACTGTCGTTTGTGCGTCTGTCCTACAGATGTTAAAGTGCTTTAGACAGTTGCTAAGTTAATTGTTTGGGAGCTCAGTGAAAATATTTGCTGCGTGGTCAATTTTTGTCTCCATCCCCCTTTTTTTATGCCTTTTTTTTTATTAATAATCTACTGTCACAACTGTCTGGTCACATGTGTAATGTTTTATGGCCACACATTTGCGTTTATTATTCAGTAGTAATTTAATTGAATACATATTCAGTAGACATGGTGGTGCAGCAGATAGCACTTGTGCCTCACAGTAAGAAGGTCCTGGGTTCGATTCCATCACCAGTTAAGGGGGGTGGGACCTTTCTGTGTGGAGTTTGCATGTTCTCCCCGTGTCTGCGTGGGTTCTCTCCGGGTAGTACGGCTTCCTCCCACCATCCAAACACACGCACTGATATGTTAAGTGGTTAATCGATATTGTCCATAGGTGTGGGTGTGAGAGTTACTGTTCTCTATATGTCAGCCCTGCGATGAACCGGTGACATGTCCAGGTTGTACCCCACCTTCACCCATATGTTGCTGGGATAGGCTCCAAGCGACCCCCGTGACCCTAGTGAAGATAAAGTGGGTTCAGAAAATTAATGAATGAACATATTCACTAGCTAAAAGGAGTATGTAGTACAATGTCAGTCTTTGACTATTTTACTAATTTTACTGTACAACTAAATCATTTTTGACTCAGTATTTCTATTTCTATCAGAAGCAAGTGTTATTGTACTCTGCTACATTTATCTGACAGTTCATTATTATTTTTGTACATAACAAAACCTGTGAAATTCTTATGATTACTGGGAATATAATCTTACCAGTTGATATATAAAGCATCTAAAATTGGCTCCGCATTTAAAGAACCACAATAATAAATGCTTTTTGCTTACTCCACTTCCACTTATGTACATTATAAGCAGAAGTTTGCAGAGATTTTATTTTACTAGTAATAGAAAAAAAGTGGTTGATCCTTTTTACCAAGCAGCAGTGGAAGGTGTAAAATTGCAATATCACAGTACAGAAATACTCCTGCATCCTTACTTAGGTAAAAATATGAGAGTAATTGCATCAATTATACCTAAGGAACCAAAAGTAAAAATGCATAATAGTTCTATATCTGTCTATTACTAGATTATAACACTGGTCAACAATGGTTTTGCTGCAAGGAGAAATATACCTGATATTACCCAAAGTGGGAAGCTTATTCCAGCTGAATCTAGACTTTCTCCAAGAATGTTTCTTAAATGAATTTTTTCCTCTCACATCTTTACTTATTTTTGCCAACTAAGTGATGAAAATAGTGATTATATAAAGATATGGGTTTCAACAGATGGTGATTGAATCTTTTCTGAATAATTTATAGAGCCAAGATGATGGACTTTATTCTTCATTGGGTTTAATTTTCATATCTGTATTTGATCAGTTTAACACATTATCAGTAGATAATGTAAATAGATGATAAAAGGCGCTGGTTTAAGATTGGACATTTACACCAGGTGTCTTTCTTCCCGTAGCAG
>JAPTYQ010000029.1:17284849-17297211 GCA_029814465.1 Ostorhinchus cyanosoma
AAAACAACCAGGAAAGGAAGAGAAGAAAAGAGCAAAACGCAGAAAAATTGAATGAGGAGGTGGTTGGGGTGGGTAGTGGGGGTGGAGGTGGGGGTGGCAGTGTGGAGGGGTGGGCTCTTATTGCAGCGGAGCTCAGACGTGACGCTCTGATTGCTCCCAGCAGTTGTGGTCAGTTCGAAGAAGAAGAAGAGGGAGGGGGTACAGTGCAGAGGGGAACAGGCCCTGCTCTTTGCCAGATGTCGTCATTGGCCCTGATGTTATTAAGGCCTCATAGTAATACAGTATACACACAGATGTATGGACTCAAGAGAAAGTACAGTGGGGAGTTACCTGACGAAATGCAGCTGTTCCCTCGTGGTGGCATTTAGAAACTAAAGCATGGGACAGATGGAAAGCAGTGCCGAATGTTCAGGATTTGAACTGAGATATATGTAGTATTTCTACTTAAACCTATTTAAAATTAACTAAAATTGTCATAAGAATATGAGAGTATTGTAGAGATGTGAACTGAATCTGTTTTCACCAACCATCTGGTGGATTTATGTGACCACTAGAGGGAGTAGTGAGTCACTCTGCCAGTCTCCCATGGTGAGGAAAACTAACACCGCGTGGCCTTTGACCAAAGCATCAGAATGTGACCAGATAGGATGAGAACCACTAAGAAACAACTTTTAGAGTCAAAGAAAAGAAGTGATAAAAATCGTAGCTGTTTTTTTCTCCACTGGACAGAAATTAAAAGAATGAAGTATGAAGTTACTATGCAGTGTTATTATCTTTGTTGCCGTTTGTTGATCCACGGTTCAGATTAAACTTTGAAAGTTCTCACCTTGTTTGTCCGCTTTTAATTAGGTTGTTAATGCAGCTATTGACTACAGAAAACAGAGGTGATTTGCAGTTTTACTGTGGCTGTTTTCAGTCTAAACACAAAGCTAAGCTAACAGAGCTTTAATGTAAACTATCAGCCGATGCAGCACATGAAGAGTATAAGACCCAGTGTTATTTTGGCTGAAAAATATTAGTTTAGTTTGATGAAGAAGACGACGATACCATAATACAGATGTGTGGAAACAATGAGCTTTGTACTTTATTCAGTGAGTGATACATTGTGTAGCGTTGATTAATTTATGGTTTTGGACCTAAGTGTGTTCTGGCACGTGACTCCCCCTACTGCTGAGTTTGGAATATCAACACTACCTACGACGACGGTAACTGTGAGTGGAGACAACATGGCTGAACTGACTATGAGAAGGTATGGCACTAAAGTGGAACAGATTTGTTTAGAACCCAGCATTCCTGGATTGAAGAACTCTCACACAACTTTAGCATGAAACAAGAAGGGAAGCTGGAACATTTTTTGTTTCTTCTGTAGGTTTCTATTTCCAATTTTTGAGGTTTTCATTATTGGTTCTTGCTGTTCTTTGTTGAGATAGTCTGCAGATTATATTGTACAGATGTGGTAGAATTAATTAAGCACAAACATTTAAGGTGTTTATACGTATATACAGATGCTGCATCTACACAAACCTATTTAGACATTCAGTATATCTATATAAAGGAGGACATTGTGAGATAAATTACCGTACACAAAACATGGAAGACATAGTTAATCCACCAACAGAAAACCCTCAAATAAAAAAAATCCTTCACAGAGCCACTTTTTAGACATTTTAGAGCTTGTACTTTTTCACTTTTACTGCGGTAAAGAAGTCAAATCAACACTTCAACCAGAGCTCATATTCCTCTGCTTGAGTAAAGAAACCTTACATACAGTATAAAAAATAATTGTGCCGAAGACGTGCACTGGTTTGCGGTGTAAAACATGAAGTCATGGACCTTCACACTCCCAAAAATCAGCTGTGAAAACACATTTCAGACATATCAGGAGTGTAAACGTCTCTGCCGTCAAACCTGTCTCCCTTCAGGGTTTTTCTCATGCTAGAACAGAGGCACCTTGTTGGTTCTCATGGCAACCAACACCATGAAGGTGATGGGTGATTAGGCTGAAGATGGGTGTCAGGAGATTAATCTTGACACCTTGGAGATTGACTGCAGCTACAGAGCAACGACTGACTGGAAGATATCACCTTGCACTAAAATATTTTCCCACTTGGTAGATTTATAAACCATGGAGAGTGTTTTAACTGCTGAGATATGACCGTTCAGTTGCAGATTTTCCTTTTTCTTCCTGCTGTGGATAGTTTTCATCGGAAATAGGGAACTACCTGACAAACTACTAACTGAAGGGTCTGTGGTTTGTCCAGTGTTACCACGACATTGTTGTTGGCAGCTGTTTTTGTTTTAAAATGTGACTTTTCTAATGGTATGAACCACACAATTTAAATTCTGAATCTTCACTGTTTTAAAGCTGCAGTTTTTTTTTCTACAATACCTTTCGGCATATTGTATTTAAAGTGGTCTGAGCTGACATGAGTCTTCTGGATCTACTCCTGTTTGTGTTTTCAGACTGAAACACTACTCTGTGACACAAGTTTTGTCTAATCCCAGGTGTTTTCAGACAGGTACAGGGGTTTAGTTTTTGACTGACAGTTGTAATTGCTGAAGGCTGATCCGATTCCACTAGTCACGACCTTCACACGATTCTACTGCTCTACTTCTTGTCTTTAATACCACAATTTGGAAAAGCAAAACCACTTAACTTAATATAGCAAATATTTCAGATCTTCTATTGGTGCAGTGATAAATATACAGGGTGTTCCAAAAAAAATTGACATCATTTGAGATGTCCATATCGGAGTGACTGCATGGTCAGGAGAAATGACACTAAATAGGATTTATTTTGAAAATAAAATGTTTTGTAATTTGTAGAATAAATCATTTTATGTCAAAAATAATCCTATTAAGTATCATTTCTCCTGACCATGTAGTCGCTCCGATATGAACATCTCACATGATGTCAATTTTTTGGGGATGCTGTGTATAAGTTGCAAGAAGTTGTTTAGCTCTAACCGATGTAGTAACAGTATCAGTTTGATATACAGCATAAAGACTGGACTGTATTTCAATGGAAAACGGTCATATGGTCCAGAGTGACCCTGTTCCAGAGTGATGAAGAGAGGTAGATGAAGTGATTACCCACCATGCTTAGTGCCTACAATTCAAGCTTGTGGAGGCAGTGTCATGATCTGGGATTGATTCAGTTGGTCAAGTCAAGGGTCAGCAACATTATGTGTCCATAAAATGATGTAAAGGTTTTGGCACCACTTATGCCTTGGGGAATCCATGCCTTAATCAAAGCTAAAGGTGATAAAGGGAAACATTGTGATTTGGACGGAGACTGCAGAAGGAAAGTGTGTATTATCAAACTCTGGCAGTTTTTTCCCTCTGAATTCAGCTCCTATAGCTTTAAAGTAATTTTAGGAGCAGATATGTTTAAGTACCACGTCATCTACATGCACTGCAAAAAGTGAAATTCCTTTTTTGTTTTCAAATGACTCATGCAAATACTCAATTTAAGATTTTAAAACATGCATTTTGTCAGTTTTTAAGTATAGTTTATTCTTGAAGGAGTCCAGCTCAAAGCAATTATCTCGTCATTTTTTTTTTTTTTAGGGAACTTTGGTTATATTTAAGAATATTTTCTTTCTTTTTAGTATTTTATGGTAATAGCAGTTTGGCTACATGCAAATACACCGCAAAAACAGCTGATCTGACTGCACTTGAAATGTTATATTGAGCCATAAGAGAAAGCAATATTCTATGCAAGAACAAAACGTGTCAAATGAACAAGAATTTCACACTTAAATCGATTAGTCAGTTATTTCATATACTACTATACCGTACTACTACTACTACTACTAAAACTACTACAACTGCTACTAATAATAACCTTTAGCTGTAAGGCACAAGTAACACAGTGCTTCAAAACAGTCAGTAAAAACAATGTGTAAAATAAAAACCATGTGCAGGAAAAACTGACAAGCAACAAAATGGAGATCATTGCACAATACAAGCTTCATTAAACAAACCTGTCTTAAAAAGAGAAATAAAATTTAATCTCCCTCAGAAGGCTGTAGATTGTTTTTTTCTCTGACAATAGTTGTAACCATAGTAAATTTACAAGGAAAATCCATCCTCAGTTGAGTGTAAGACAGCTTCTTTTCCTTTGGAGGAGACACTCCCTGCTTATTAGTTTCATCTCTCCACCTAAGTGCCCTGACAAGCATAATGTGTGTGTTTTTAGTGGTGGTTTTCTCTATCAGTAACCCCCCTCCTCTTTCACAAACTCCCTTCCAGGCTCTTTCCTATATTCTTGTATGAAATAAACTGTCGCTGAGCTCATGTGATAAATCTCTCGAGGGTGAGATGTTGCATTTCCTGAAACGGGGTCAAACTCTTCATATACTTCCTCTCCAACACACAACAAGTCTGAATGCATTAAATGATTCATCCACGTATTAAGGTGGCCTGATTTGATGTACTCGCATGATGAGATCTGTGTTAATATGATTTTTATCCCTCAGCCACAGATGCAGTCTCAGTTCGGTGTTGCGTTCAAGTCATTCAAAGAATCCTCGTAGCAGATGATACAATAGAGCAGAGACGTATGGAAGGTAATTAGAGTCCATCCGTGAGTCAATACGCTCATGTGTCATTGCTGTCTTAGCTCAAATGTGTAACGCCCCCACCCCCCTGTCCTCTCTCACCCTCCTCACCATCTGCTCCGTCCAACTTTCTCACTCTTCATTCTGCTTTAGATCACTCTTTGCCCTCATTTTTTTTTTATTCTCTATAAATTTTTCCTCCAGTGTAGTCCAGTGTCCAACATCTGTTAACCCCCCTGCTGTGCACAAACCCTCCTCTATCTGTTTTTTTGCCTACAAAGATGCTTTGGCTGGTCGACCGGCTGACTCATGTATCCCACGTTCCCTTGTGGCGTATCAAAGATGATGGATACACACTCCTGAGTCAGATTTTTTGTGTTATAAATCCCAGTCATGCAGTTTTGCATTTTGGATGGCTCTGCAGTTCGTTTGTGAAAGCGTTGTTAGTGGAAAATCTGCTACATATTGTTCAGTTAGATTCATAGCATATGATTTACCGCTGCTATCAGGTATTTTATTTGTCACTTGTCTTTATGGAATCATGTGGAAGTTTCAGATGATTGTTTTCTATTCAGATCTTGTAGGATAAAATATTGACACAGGATTATAGTGTATGACTTTTTTTTTTTGTTGCAGTAAGTTGTCAATACACCAACACCAAATTTTGATATAATATACATATATGTGTATGGGGGTTTGCGATGCGGTCCTCCTGAGCCAGGTGAATCTCTTTAGCATCTCTCCAGTGACTCCCTGTGGCATTGTCAAAAAAATATAAGGAACATATGGAAATATTTTGGGGCAAGTTTGAACATGCTGCCATCATTGCTGGAGGCTTAAAGCCATTCTTACATTCTTCCACTGTAGAAATGCACAGGCTATACACAGAATACAAACATTTTTTAACATAAGCAACTAAAATGTGCACCATATGCTGCATTCGGACCTGGTGGCTCTTTTTTTCCGAACTCCGTGACACAATGGCTGGTGCAGTGGTTAGCATTTCTACGTCAGCTGAAAGGTTCCGTCTTAAATTCCCAGCCGGATGTTTTCTGTGAATGGTATTCCTGTTCGCTCCATTTTGCATTAGTTTCCTCTAGATACATGTAGGTTAATTCTCCTGTCAGTGCCTTTGACGATGGTACTAATGAAGATTTAGAGTTGGTCCCTGAGTGCCTTTAATGGCAGCTCGATGCTCCTAATGTCCTAATCATTAATGCTAATACTAGTTGCTGTGTGTATTAAGACGGGTAAAATGCTGAGTTGACAATAATAAAGTGAGTTACCTTTAACCTTAACAACCTCAATTTGCATTTGTTCATAGTTTTTCTCTTTCTAAGTATAATTTCATTATTCTTGTCAGAAATGCAAAGTTAAACTCAGTATTGCAGAGGCGCCAACTTGATGTAAAAAGTAGATCAGGTAGAATATCTCATTTTTATATTTTTCTTTGAGTCAAAATGGATCTTTAGATTGTAGTTTGCTCACACCTATTCAGTTTGTGTGTATTAAAGATGGACTAAACTAATATTCTGTGCACTTTTTTGTGCATTGCTTCACTTCTGTAGTCAAATTCAGTGAAAATGATGCCACAATGGTTTGATTTTTGTTCCTCTAACACAAATATTTCAATTTGTTTTGCACAGAATTGCTTGTGCAGTGTTGTGATTCAATAGTTCCTCTTATAAAAGTGTTAACTGATGATTAAACAAGTGGTTAAAATGATGAATCAATTTATCGTCAGCATGATCAGCGATTTCTGCCTTGTATTCTGGGAAATATATCACTGAGCAACATTTATTTTCATTATATAAAAGTCACAAATACCCCAAACTTGTTTCTTTTGTTTGTTTTTTTTTTCCAAGAGGTATTTATTTATTATGCTCTATCATTAAGTGTTTTTTAAGTAGGAAAGCTAGGAAAAGAAAAACCTACTTTACAAGAGCATTTTGGACTGGAAAGGCAGCCGCACATTTAACAAGGTCTGCAGCCAAACACACATCTATACACACAAACATCACATAGTGTAGAGAAAAGCAGTAAAACCTCACTTTAGAAAAACAGCAAATGTTTGGCATTCTTGCTAAATGACTTAATCAATTGGTCATCAACACCAACTGGCTAATCTACGGAATGTGTAGTCATTTGTGCAGTCATAGAAATGTCACTGTGTGTGTGTGTGTGTGTGTGTGTGTGTGTGTGTGTGTGGTGGTTGATTGTGTGTGATTTGTTTCAGTAATTAAAACATCTGTAATCAGCTTCATGCATCATCTGAAGGGGTGTAGGGCTGCAGGAGTGAATACCTGCTTCAAAAAGTATTTCTAAGTGATTCCACGCCGAATCCCTCACATGGCCTGACCTCATGTGGTTTGCACTAAAACTCTCACACACAAACACACAGACATTAACCAGCGCATGTAAAGAATGCATGCATAATGTGTTGCCTTTGCGAGGTGGAACACATGGTCAGGTGGGCTGCTTTAACTGCTTTAATCCTCCAGTCTGAAGGAGCGAGCTGTGCATTGTTGTTGTATCGGTCTTTGAGGGAGGGAGGGTGGTGTAGGGTGAGATTGGGGGGGGGGGGTCAGACCACCCAGCTGCCCTCAGCCAGGGTTGATGAGATATCTGACCCTTGTGCATTTCGTCTCCAACTCCACCTGCTATCGTCTCTGGGCTTCCCGAGGCTGTTTCCCACCCAAAGCCCACAACAGGTGTGACCTCTCCCTCCCCACTTCTGCAGGAGTCACATGACCTACAACCACAGTGTCGTCCACATCAACACATCCACACACATTGACACTGAAACTATCCATATCCACAGTCCACGCTTTCCTCTGTCCCTTCTGTCCCAGTGTCCTCTGTGCTTTTTCTCCACCTATCTGCTCTGAGTCTGTGTTGCAGCTGCCCTCTAGTGGCGGCCATGTTGTAACTACACTCTAAATAGGCCCATAAGTTCTGTGGTCATGAGGATTTACAAGAGATTAACGTTAAAATTAACCTGCTTATTACAGCCGCGTCCCTTTTTCACCCAAGCGCCTGCTTTTGTGGAATCAAACAGATTAGTGTCTAGACAGAGAGATCTTCATACATCAATGTGATCCACGTGTTTCTACCCTCATATTTTTTTATTTTCAGTAGTTTTACGTAATGCCACCATGTGTTTATAATGAATGTATTATTACTTACTTTATTCTGTTGTTTACAATGTCTGATGTGTTGTAAATAAACAGGATAATGTTTTATTAGTCCTGATGTGGGGGAATTTTATGTCACAGCATGGCAAAAAGAAAGGATATAAATATTAAAAATAGTAGAAAATAGAGATAAAACTTGTAAAACAGTAGAAATAACAGATATGAACAAAAAGCAACAGGGAATTGAAAAGCGTAAATCGAAAAAAATTACACAAAAATTGTTAAAAAAACAAGAAATATATAATATTAACAGTCCAAGTAAAGTAATATAAGTAACGTGGGCAATAAGGAAACTATTGCACAATGGAAACAAAAAGAAATTAAACTATTGTGCTGATTCTGCACTGGAGTTTGACTGGACAGATTCAGTACATAAAGTGTATCTGTCTACATAAAACAACACTAACCCAAACTAGTTATAGATACACATATCATGGCAGAAAAATGGATAGAATGAAGAAAAATTCTATAAAACATGGACATCAACAGCTCTTGTTTTTCCTGAAAATGCTTTATTTAAACCATTTTTACAAAGTAGAAATGAAAAGTGAAAAGTTAAGCAGAAGTGAAGTAAGTCCTTAGCAAAAACTTTAAAACTTACACCGTGATTTTAAGTAGATGAAGTATGTTTTGTAAGTTTCCCTAATGCCATTAAACTAAGATGTATATTCCTTTGTGAAATATAGTTAATCTTGCAAACTAAATTACAAATAAAAACCTAATGATCTCATTTTCCACATGGAGATAGCGATCAGTTTTTGATGTAAATATTGTTTTGCAATCAGAAAAACTAAGGACCATGACATCTGCTTGACTGTCTTGTACTTGTAAAAATACCATATGCCAGATATATAACCTCACTTGTATGACCCATGCCTTCAAAGCAGAGACAGTAATGAAAGTTATATAAAGTCAGACTTTTATACAAAGAAAAACAACAAAATAATGAATGTTAACTAATCAAATATGATGTGAGGTTGTAAAACTCCTGCTGTTTATCATCATTTCTGTGTTTCAATAGTGAAAATATAGACTGATGTGATTCACTGATTGATGAAACTTCTGGGGTTTGTTTGTTTCACCAGTAGGGGACAGGATTCACACTCAAACCTGCTCCTCTTTTGACTCTCCAATCTCCAGATTCAGACTTTTTCATCTCCGTCTTGTCTTTTCGGTGTCAGTTTTGCAGACTTTCATTACCCCTATCCTCCGCTGACCCGTCTCATCCCTTTTCTAAAGCGTCGTAGCCTGTGTTTAGTGAAAACATCCCGTCGTTGTGTCTGCTGCCCGGTTTGTTTGTGACACGCCAACTGCACTCACTCAGCACACTTTACTCTTCTCTTTCCTGTGAATTTCCTGTTCAGCCACCATCCAGCTGCCCGCTTAGTCCACCCTCGCACAGCTCTGTGTTTAAGACTGGAGGAGAAACTTTGTTATGTCTTTGCAAAGCAGCCACAGTGGAAAAAAAAAGAGGGGGGGTATAGGTTCTGTGCCTCTGTGTGCTTGTGTTAATCTGTTGGCCCGAAGCCATGTTATTAGTATGAGGAGGATTAAAACATATCACTAAACTAATCTGCCCGTTACACCGACCACTGTTCTCCACTCTCCGCTGCATTAAAGCCCCCTCACCCCTTTCACTTTCCCACTGCTGTGTTTGTTATCAGAGAGCAGAGGGGCCAACGAGGCATCGCTCCTTGGAGATTAGCAGCGCGTGTCGGCTTTTGATTTCCAGCCTTTTGGAGCCTCAATGCTGCCAGGTTATGATAAAACGGGTAATATGAAGTCTGTGCCGTCTCCAGGGTGCAGTGTGTTTACGTAGCGATCAAATAGTTACAAGGCAGATAAGAGTGGTATGCATGGGCCCTGTGATGTACATTAGGCCCCCGTGTAGGTGATGGATTCACAGCTGCCTGCCTGTCAGCGCTGGAATGTAAGCACTGTTACTGCAGCGCTGTGTTTAGGTACTTTACATAAGTATGGCCAAGTATATTGAGGCAAATATTGTACTTTTTTAAGTCAACTATGTATGTCTGAAAGTTACGGTGAGTTGTCAGATGAGGTTTTGACAAAACAGACAATAAGCTTTTACAGCTGTTGAAGATTAACTCTTTTGGCCTCAGATGTCTTATTCAGACTTATCATCACCTCCGACAAACAGTGATTGATTTCCTCTGAGCTTCTCACATGGTTTCATGCATCCGGTATTATTGAAATCACAGATATCAGTTTATGCCTCCTTTCTCTCCCCTGCTGTCCCTGTTTATAAAACTGGATGTAAAGATTAATTGGTTTGTCAAGCAAATCTCTGCTGATAAGATGCTTAGCAAACTATCGGTATCACCAGTAGTTATGGATAGCTAATACAGAAATAGATACAGATAAACTTTAATGATCTTTTTGGGGGGAACATACGGCTTTAGAACTGGAAATACTGACTTTAAGAAAAAATGATGCCTGAAGAAAAGATCATAATTTTTTTGATGTTCACTTCCAAATTTATTCATTAATTACTTTGTTTGCGACCCATGTTTGTTCAGTTCAGGCTAGCATAGACTTTTTTATGGTTTGGACTACTTTCTGACATACATAATGCATGATAATACATATACATGCGTAATGACTAATAGTATTGTTACTTAAATAGATATTACTCCCATTTACAACATTCTATGAAAATTTGTGCCAAGCTGATGATTTAAACAATATCATATTTTGAAAATAAAGTCATAAAGTTGCAAGATTAAAGTAATATATTTTGAGAAGTCAGAATGCCACAAGAATAAAGTCACAATGTTGAGTGAAAAAAGTTAAAAGCAATAATATGAGAATAAAGGTGTGAAAAAACTTCAAATGCTACAAGCTTGAAGCTATAATATTTCACAGAAAATGCATAATGTGATGAGAATAAAGTTATATTTTGTGAAAAAAGTCATATTGTTACAAGAATAAAGTTATATTTTGTGGAGGAAAAAAACCCAAAAAATCTGAATGCTAGAAGTTCAAAGTTGTAATTTTTAACAAAAAAAAAGAAGTCATTATATTTTGTGAAAAAAGTCATATTGTTACAAGAATAAAGTTATATTTTGTGGAGGAAAAAAACCCAAAAAATCTGAATGCTAGAAGTTCAAAGTTGTAATTTTTAACAAAAAAAAGTCATTATATTGTGTGAAAAACAGTCATTAAGTTACAAGACTGAAGTGAATTTTGAGAAGAAAATATTGGAAAGATATTCACAGATTTGAATTTAGCTGGTAATTCTGACTTTTATTTTTTATAGAATTTATTATAACATCATCACTTTTTTTTCCACAAAATATCACATTTTTTTTATCCTGAGTGAGGCCCTAATCCTCTTTTGTAACATTTTTCTTCTTTACACATGTGGGATATTTCTAGTGTAGCCTCTCTTTTTTTGTGCTGTAGTATTTCCCCAGTGCTATGTTAGTACTTTTCCTTAAGTAAAGGATCTGAATAGTTCTTGGACCACCTCTGCCTGCACAGACTCGCTTCATCCAAACAGTGTGGGTCGTCGGTGGGAGGGCTGCTATTGTCATGACACTTCATGTGTGACTGTGTGTCCTCAATGTAAACTGTAACTCAACGCCTTTTTGTACATTTCTCTTTTGTCAACCTTTTTCACGCGCATCCTCCTCTTTTTGTAAATGCCTCCATGCTTCGTGAAAGGGAGAGGGAGCAGGACAAACAGAGACCTATTGTTTTCACATTAGGCACTGCCTCCTTCTTGCCAAAACTAACTGTTATTGTGAAAATGTGATATGAATTCCCCACTCGGCGCTTGTGTATTTTCACATATTAAGCCTTGCTCTGGTTTTCCATGAGGGATGCTGTCAGATCCAGATCCTCAGGTCTGTCCTCGGGTGTGGTCTCCTTTCTCACACCTCTTCTCGGACCTCCTGCGATCGCGTCCGATCCACTTGTCTGTCCACAGGGCGGTTCCGCCTGGCAGCGTGTCGGAACCGAAGCTCTGCTCTGAACCACAGAAAGAAGAGAAACCCCCCACAGCCACAGCTCTCCAACTTTATGAGGAACCCTAATTATATATCCAAGTGTATTTATACTCAGCTGTGACTCAGTGGGACATGTGGCATGCGTTCGTGTGTATGTGCAGCCTTTGTGTTCACATGTAAACGATGTGTGCATGAGTGTGTATTAGTGAAAGCCTGTGCTGACTCTATAAACTATTTAAATATACCAGAGAAGAAGTAGAGTGCAGACCCACCTCTAAACCCAGTCTGTTATTTTTGCAGAAAACCTACTTTAAAATGACATTGTGAAACTTCTGACACAGTCTTCCACTTACGGATTAAAAAACCAGAAATACTCCGCTTTTCTCATACGCCAAAAACTTTCTCACCTGTTTCTCTTTTTTCACATTTGAATGATTTATCTCAAAAGTAAAACAAGTCAGAAATACACTCTACCTCATCTCTTTATATATGTAACTGCTGAAAATTCCCAATTATAGTGTCTTATTCAATAATAGATTCATTTTAGTCTTTAGATTTTAGTTTATTTAACAGAGACATGTGCAAAAAGCATTTATCTCCCAGAGAAAAGATGCATTGCACCAAATTGAACTATCAGC
>JAPTYQ010000029.1:17308095-17320640 GCA_029814465.1 Ostorhinchus cyanosoma
CCCACCATGACATAGTGGTCTTCTTCTTTGGTTTTCTTCATTTGGTCAGTTTTGTCACAGTGCTTCTGATATCCATCATCATGTGCTGCTGAAGTTCAGCACCACAGTGATTGATTGACTGAAGACACACAGATGATTATGGTAAACCAGTGAACCGACTTTATGATGTAGTCCTTTAACGCCGCAAGTTCAGAAAGTTCACTATTTAAAAAAAGGGTGATAGAGAACATGCACCAGTAGATAAGACGTCAGCAGACTTGACCTCTGAGTTGACATAAGGAGCCCTCCTCCTCCTCCTCCTCTTCTTCGCTCCTGCCTGTTTGGTCAGGTGATCGTGTTTGACTGACAGATGTGGGTCGTCGGGGGCAGCACGAGGGTGGTAGTTCTCACGTGTATCTGTCAGCTGAGCTAGCTGGGCTTATTTACTCGGCCTCAGGAATGAGATATTTAGAGAGCCACTGGAAATCTGCCTTTATTCTCCACTCAGAGTTCAGATCCCCCCCTCGACCTTCTCTCCAGGTGATAAAGACCTAGGAGAAGGTCCTGTGGTCCTGTTTAGACCGTGGTCCTTCCTGACTCTAGACCCCCCAGGTTTATTTGTGGACTGTCGGGGCTCATCTAGTCCCTAATGTTGAGTCACTTTATGTAACGCCAACAGATCATAGATGTATTTTTCCCCTCTCCAGCTTTTTAAGAGGCATTGTCATTATAATTTAAGGAATTTAGGTTTGATTTTACACTCTTACAGCCAGAAAATCCCATGCATCAGTTGCATATCTGCCAAAGCTACACACTCAGACTTGAAAAGCTGTGAATATATGGTATGTCAACTGCTTATACATCGTTATATGGTTGAACACATTTCAAAGCCTCTAAACTGAACGTGTCTGGTCAATGAATGGCATATTTTGTTTGCAGATTGCTTTTACACTCATAAAACACTTACAAGAAAAGCAAATACTTCTATCAAACAATAGAATTTTCTGGACAACAAAACACTAATGTGATTCAGTTTTATTTTGTGCTGTACTCTTAATCGCATTTTCTACCATACATATACTATTTGTTTGTAATTCGCATAGTTATAGTAGACGCCAAGAAAGGAGAACAAGCATATCAAGGCTTGAATTGTATTCTTTGAGATAAGAAACCCTGCTGAACTTTGCACCTGCATTTCTTAGACTTTTCTGAAAAGAGATGAGACCTGCTCTTGTCATTTTATTGTGTTTATCTCAAACTCAGAAGTATAAAGTACAGGTATAGTAACAACATAAGACTATTCCGTGTCATTCTTTTTGCTGGTGCTGGTCTTAGACAAGGGCTGATTATGATTGGAAATAGTTGCAGAGGAGTTTCTAAAATGTACATTATTGCTTTGAGTGGTGAAGGGATTGTTTTTCTCTTGTTTAATCCAATTAAGTTTGGGATCTTTCTTTGAAATCTGCGTTAACTGCTTAGATAAAACAGTACAAATGTGTCAAACCAAGAAAAACATTTTTTTTGCTAGAGGAGATATTTAAGGTATTAATGAAAATTTGAGAAAAATCTAAATGTTTTAGGGCTACAGTGTTATATTTTTCATAAACTGGGATTATTATAGTGTAATCTAACCTGTTGAATTCTCTGTATCTGTGTTCTAACAGGGTAAGGGGCGGAGGGATGGTCTCTCCTCAACCGGTGACAACCCTCGGCCGCCGATGGCGACCCGGCCGGGAAGGGAGGGGGTCGGCGTGGGCTGGAAGTGTCCCCGGACGCTGGTTCTCCATAAGAACTCCCAGGGTTTTGGTTTCACATTACGCCACTTCATCGTTTACCCTCCGGAATCGGCCCTTCACACCAACCTCAAGGTGAGACAGACGGGATTCTGCAGGTCCTTGAAATGTCTGAGAATGTCTTAACTAAACTCTCAAGATGTTATAGTGGTGTTAAATTATCTTAAGAATACACAGACTAATGGATGTTTTTGAATTAAAGGTTTATATCGACCTTTTCCCCTAATGTATTTGCTTTTACAGCATACGCACAGATTTTATTCTGCTCTTTTTTTTTTTTTTTACATTAAACCTCCTGGATGTTGTAGATGCCACATTACAGCAGACAGCCAACTGGAGCTCAGAAAAGCCAATCCTATTGCAGCAAAAGGTCAGAGAGGTTGAGCTGAACAAATGACCACAGACAAAGGAGAAAACAAGCCCAGCTGATTATAGACAACACACTGAGCTAAGCGCGCATATTAAAGCGGTTACAAGTTTTGGAGATCAAAAAAAGACATCGACGCTTTATCATTGAGAACAACATAATTTCACGTTCTGTTGAATATAATGAGCAACAGTACAGCTGATGCTCGACTTCCAAACCCTGCCTGACAGACTGATTTGGAAACTGTTACCGTGTGATTGTTTTTCGGCATCATATCCTTGTTTTTAGTCTGGCTGAATTCAAGATTGTTCCAGAGTTGTGTAATGAGCCTCTGTGAGAGCGAGTGGTTATTTAGCTCTTTGAGGTGTGGGGGCAAATGGCTCCAGATGTGAAATTGAAGCATATGGACGCTGGGGTGGGGTGAGGTGGCTGAAACAAGGCCGCTATTATTATTAAACCACCCCACCATGCAGCAGCTGCAGATAGAGACATAGATTCAATGAGATCTGTTGTCTTAGCCTGGTACCACTCACTGGAGGCCAGGCAGTACCAGGACGGCCCCGGACAATAGGCCCACTGCTGCCCTTTGGCCCCGGTTCTGTCTCGTTCTCCTCTGCCTCGAGGGTCACATGGGGTTTTTTTGGACAATCGGAGCCACAGAGCCACTTGTTCGTGAGGTCTCCCAAATTACCCAAATGGTGTCCAATTATCAGTGGCCAGCGGGTGCATGACCCAATTAGTTTCTGGTTCTATAGTGTCTATTGGTCCGCAACGTCTACAGTCATATTATTTCGAGCACAGATGATGAAATGGGATACTATACATGAATTTAGTATGTTTAGAAAAGGTATTGGCATGTTTGTGTGATCGTTTATGTTACTATACTGGAAAAAATCTAAATCTTACCAAGTGTATTGCTTGAATTAAGCAAAAAAACATCTTGAATTAAGCAAAAAAAAAAAAAAAATCTGCCAATGGAACAAGTGAAAATTATCTTGGTAAGATTTCTTGAAATAAGATTTTCAAGATCTGTTGTCTAAAAATAAGTTCTTTATATCTCACTGAAAAGTTACTCTTTAGGTGATTGTGTCTTATTTTAAGTGCGGTGAGATATTTTGACTTTAAATGAGGAAAATACACTTGGTAAGATTTAGATTTTTGCAGTGTATAAGCACACTATGCATCTGCAAAAGAGGACTTATCTCATGAAAAACACTCCCAATAAATAAACCTCATGCAGAAAAAGGAAGCCAGACATTTTACATTGTGAAAACAAACCATCTCCTACTTTATTGTCAGTTTCAGCTCAAGGTCTTGTGAACTCCTTTCGTTTTCAGAGGTCAGAGTGAAAAATGGACCCTTCACCAAAACAAAACTAAAACTCATGTATTGTAGTCAAGGTTGTCACGCTTTTGACACATCCTGTTAAAATGAAATTAAAAGCAATCATATTTTTGTTGAGAAGGCTTTGCAATATCAGAACTTCTTAGTAATGCTCTATAGTAAACTATTCTTTTTCTTCTATTCACTTTCCTGTCATTTACTTTCATTTATCCCTCAATATTTGTAGGTACATTATACTGACAAAAATGTTGGGACACATCACACGAACAGCTTGTTTACTTCTCATTCCTGTTGATTTGAAATATTATCGTGATAAAAATGCTCATGTCACTTATCAGTATTTATCACTGTAAGTTATTTTTTCTCTACATCTAACCTTTCCTTAGTGATGGTATCCACTGCATTTTTCAGTGAAAATCAGGTATTTTCCCATATTTAATTAGCTCATTATGTATATGTTCATAGAAGCAACTGCCAACATTCATTAAACTCCATGGGTTTTATTGGTGAATCAATGTTGCAGAAGGTGACGGCATCTCCATGTTCGCTACTGAGGTTCTGAACTCTGAACTCATCTGACGATGCTCAGAAGATGACGAATTGCATTTTTCCTGAATTATTCACATGTATCAATAAAATTAGTGGTCCAACAGTTATAAAACATTTTACTTCAGTGGATCCGTAAATCACCTGTAGCTTTTTAGGTCTTTTAGGGTTAATGGCTGACTTTAGAAACCAGACCTTGACTATATTTATGGTCAGAACATTGCAAATATTTCAGAAATGTAGATGTAGAACAGTTGAAACAATTAGAATTAGAATGAAAAACAAACTGAAGAAAAGAAAAGCGAAATAACCCTAAAGATGAAATAAAACAAATGATCATCAAAAAAAACACTAATTGCAATGATGTTGGTTGTAATATTAAGTTGGCAATGAAACGCCTCAATTCAGTGGTGCAATACTTTTTTCCATGTACTGTATTTGTGTGAAAGTGCAGAAAGTACTGAAAACATTCTCCCGAATTCCATAATACTATGTTTTATTTTAGACCATTATTATCAGAAAATATCAGCTCGTCAAAAACTGGAGAATGCAGTGTTTTTAGACCTCAAATACTGCAAAGAAAACAAACTGATGTTCATTTTTAAATAGTATAATGCCAATGTTTTCGCTTGGGAAGGGTTCAGAAATCAATATTAATGGATTTTCACAGCTTGTCATTCTTTCCATGTGTCTTCCATGTTGCTGTTAGTTACTTCAGAGTTAAAACACAAGCAGCTTTGTGTTATTTGTCCTATTGATTATATTTATCCAGAGTTATAAATATGTCTAAATATCAGTTGTGGAATGTCATACATCAAAACTTGGATATTTTACTGCCAGTGTCTGTTCTTTTGATTCTTCCACTTGGTTAGTTTTATTTCACCAGCTGATCAACAGCATCCAGATGTGGACCCTGACCCAGATCCTGTATCTCATCTCGAGTCCTTGGCTGCTGGGTTGTTCAGCATCCCCAGCTCCGAGCTCCGGCAGCTATCCTTTCTCTGCCTTTAAACCCCCCGCCATTGTCTGCAGAGCCAGGAATGAGCCCACTCAGCGCAGCATAAAGCCGGGCAGCGCTCAGCCCACCATAGCCCTAACCCCAAACTGTCCACTCAGCTTAGTATGTGGGTGTGTCTGCATGCAGGCGTGGAGGTGATCAGATAAACCGCACTTATCAAATCTCACCACCGCCATGCTCTCTGGTAATAACCATGATTCTTTGGCGTGTGATGTAACGTGCAGCTGCAGACTGTGAAACCTGAAAGTCAGTCTCTGTTTTTATGAGAGTGTAATGTTGAAGCAGAGCTGAGAATGAAACAGGTTTGTCTCCGGAGCTTTGGTGTTAGATGCCAGGAAACACCGGAATTTGGAGAAGGTTGTAAATAAAATCTATCACTGCGGGTTAAAATGACATAACACAAAAACTTGGAACTCTTCCTATGATTTACAGTTGACGAAGATATATTTATGACGCTTTTTTTCCAAAAAAAAAATTTGAAACCCTAAACACCATTCTGTTGACATGTAAATATGACTCATTTCTTCTAGACCTGAGATCCCTTTAAGAAGTTTTCTAATGGGATTTGTTTTCGTATTCACACTCACAGCAGCACCTTTTGAATTTGTTTGTCTAAATAAATCTGACTTGGTTTGTCGTGAATGTTCGTTGCTTAAACCCGTAGCGTGAGAATATTTGCTTGTGACCATGCTGTAAACTTAGATTGTTTCCTTTGTAACATTAATCTATTTAACCCTCAGGCTGTGAAACACTTACCCGACCAACACTTTTAATATAAAGTGACTGAGGTCAAAATGTTAACTTCTCAGAGCATTACTTATGTCATTCATGTCATCAGGAAAGTTGCACTTTATTTCCCTGTTGTGGAAAAAGAAAATGGATACTTTTGTTTACTGTCAATTTGAGCTGAGTGATCTGATAAAAAAAAATTTGCTTTGACGATTTATGATTTTCGTCACTTGCTTTCTGACCACACAAACTTAAGACAAAATGTTATTAAAATATACTCAGTCTTTACTAAAACTATGTGCCATATTCAACTGGAAAACACATTCACAGTTAATATATTACAAGAAGCAAGCAGGTTGAAGTTTTATTGAGCCAGACGGGTGTACAGATCAGTAATCTTGATATTGCAATTTAAGTATTTTTCTCAATTTTCAGAACGAGAAACCTCAATTAATCGAATCAGTTTGATGTATTGCTCCTAATCCTAATACAAATTTTAAAATTTTATCCTAAGTACAATTAAAATTGGTGCTGAAAAGCTTGTTGGCTGCATCTTGGTCGCTGTATCACTTAGTTTTCCTTTAATTTACATAAACCTTATATAATTTTGAGTCCAGTATGAAATAAGTAACAGTCATTGATCCCAACACTTTTTAATTTTATGGTTACACATGTGCTTTTTCGAGCTCCCCCCATGTAATAGCTATGTAATATTTGCTTGCAGGATTTGCTATTTTCATTTTTTATTATGTGATGTGATTTTTTTTATAGTTTTTTTTTACCAATATTTGTGCAATGGTCTCCTGAGGAAGAGCAATCCTCAAAAGAGTGTGTTCACAACATGCCATCTTGGAAACTGACCAAAAACTTTACTTTTGAAGCTTAAATCTTAATATAAATAATAATCATGTGTATTTCTTCCCTTGCAGGATGAGGAGAATGGTAATGGAAAGGGTAAGTGATCTCATCATTTTCCTCCACTTTCTCTTCTAATCAGGCAACAAATCAAAACCAATCCCACTAAGATGATGTAATATGGGGACTCTCCATGCTCCCTCCTGTCACCTCTGCTCTGCAGCCTCTCTGCGCCCCCTACAGGACACTATGCAGCACTGCACGTAAACAAATCCTATCAGAGATTGAGTGGTGTAAGCCCTATTCAGACAGGACTCTTATAACCTGCGGACCTCTGGTGATTAGGAAATTAACTCTCTACGACTGTGTTTCACATAGCGCATTCCCACAGGATAAGCAAAGTCTGTTTTTTACTCTAATTTACAGACATTCCTTGGTTCTGGTGTCAAGAGTAAGTCCACTACTTACAGATAACTGCTGACAGACAGAAAAATGTTCCTTGTTATAGCTGTCATGCTTCTTGACCAATCCATTTTTTGAGAATTTGCCCTTCTTAAAGATTTAAGTTTGCTCTTTCAGTGAACATCCATGCTATATTATGACATGAGCCTCCTGGATTTCCACCAAAAACACCTTTAAAACTTTGATTTATCATCACTACTGCAGCTCCTGTCATTCAGAATCAGAGTTATTGTAAAAATACATACATACATTAAATATTCATAGTTAAATATGTAAATATAAAAAAAATAATCTATAATATGTATACTGTACATATTAGGCTGAATAAATGTGCAGGGGAAACAAGAACCTTGCGTATCCCACCAAATTACAGAGATGTTGCTTCACACAGAACTCGTATTATCACTGGACCTCTGTGTTTGCTGAAATAGTTCAGTTAATTTGCTGTGGAATTTTTACTCTGCAAATTACACACATGGGAGATAATAGATGACTTCTGCATTTATTACAAATTACCACAGGATTCACAGGTAACACTAGTGCTGTACAAATAGGGCTTTAGGCACTTGAGTACAATAGTAGAGAATAAATTATACATTTAATTAATTTCCCAGCCCTTTTCATGTAGAGTACTTAATGGCCAAATTGTTTCTAAAATCATAATTAATTATCATACATAGAAAAGGAGCTTTTATTTTGACTTTTCGCATTATTAAAATTGCTGAGCTTTAATTCATGGCCGATCTTTGCATGCTTTTCTTCATTCAGGGTACCAGAAAGGTCGACTGGAACCAATGGACACCATATTTGTCAAGAATGTGAGAGAGAAGGGTCCGGCCCACCAGGCAGGCTTGTGCACAGGTAAACGGGGGACATATGGTCCCGCAGCATTAACATCCTGCTTTGCATTGGAAATCTGTTGGGGAAATAGGGGTCACGTGACGCTGCAGGCAACACCGCATGTACACTGACACGAGTACCGCAGCAGGGGAGGTGAACATTGAATTAAAGCCAAATTCTTCTGTCATTAACACTAACATGCATTATGTAAAGAAGTCATCCTCCACTCACTTGAGAGGAATTTGTTTATCGGTGTCTGCACTGGTGTTGTAACACAGATACCAGAATGACAACTCTGCTCCCAAATACACAGCACAGCAGCCTTAAGCTCCAAAACAAACCAACCCAGAACGCCACGGATGGTTAAACACAAGGTGTCACATCCAGAAAGTCACATGTCAACAGGAACATATGCAAACGTACACACACTCTGGTCGCTTTGCATGTTTTTCAGCCAACATGGATACACCCCTGCAACAAACAGCATCAAAAATATGACCAATTTCTACTCTATGACCACTTGTTGTTACATTTTCAATAAAGTAATGGTTGCTTTTCATCACGGCCGTTAAAAGATTCAATTTCAAATCAGCCGAGGTGTTTTGCACGCCACACCTTCGCTCACGCACATGCCTTGTGTGGATTGTTTCGCCTCTATGTTCCTGGATTTATTGAAATTTGACACACCTTATATGTCGGGACATAAATAAAAAGCCCATTATAAAGACTGATGGTGTGAATAAAAATTGTGCAAACAGTTTCCCACCAAGACTTCTATTCCTCTTTGCTTCTGAACACAGTTAAATAAGCTTGTACGTTGTTTGAAGGGTCATAAGTTGCACAAAATGCTGCACAGAGAATGATGAAAAACGTGCTGTGTTTACAGGAGATCGGCTGGTGAAGGTGAACGGGGAGAGTATTCTAGGAAAGACGTACTCACAGGTGATCGCCCTCATTCAGAACAGGTAAGACCTCCTGTCTGTCAGCGCTTTGTACCTTCAGTGTGTTGATTTACTGATCTACTATATCTGTTTGCTTTTTCTTTACGTGCTTACCTTAGAGCTGACATGCACCTTTTAACTAGTATTAGTTTTCTCTCCTTTAAGAAAAGAGTAGCCTGAAGGTTTCTACCCCACACCATCACATGACATCTGAACACAAGAAGGGCCCAACTGTGTCTGATGACTGTTCAAAGTGAATGTTGACGCCCGTTTAGGAACTCTGTTTAGATGTAAATATTTTTGTCAGACTCATAAATCACTTAGTAGTTATAATTAAGGATGCACCGATTGTGACATTTAGGCTGACACCGATACTGACATTTTAATGCTGATGTTGAAATGAAACACAACATGTAAACATCAGCCACTGCCATCGATGGATGTCTTATTTGCTGATGTGCAGCCTCTATGGTGGTTAATTTATAGTTTTAATCATATTATATAAAATGACTCCTTTGCTGACCCTAAAAGCAGAGGTCAAAGGTCAGAGCTGCTGCATTTCAGAGGGACAGGCCTGAAAACAAACACAAAATCTGGCAGTAAACATTTCATATTTGCTTATTTAATTTTATTTTAACCCTCAAATATCTAAACGGCTACTAGAAACTAAAATCATCTACTGATCTAAAATTTTACATAACTTTTGAACCACTAATCCTAGCAATGCATCAAGATATTTAAGTCAGTTTCTCAGCTTTTCAGTGGCATCATATCAGTCATCATATATGACTTAGCAGAATCTTCAGTCTCTGTAATGAAGGTGGAAACACCATTATCTTTTGCAACATTGATTCATCAATAAAACCCATTAGGTCTGACATGGATACTTGTTTTTCCATTCAGATAACCGGATATTTTGTTGAAAACGTCATTCTTGCTTCAGTTCAGTCTGTTGTGATTAAACTTATTATGATATTAAACTAATATATAGTGATGAATTGCTCAAGAAAAGTTTCTGGGATTATGGAAGTTGCCACAAGAATAGTTCTTTAAGGGTTTAGTACTTGGTCAAGATGTTTTATTATAGCCATGTTATCTCATTGTGAAATTAAGTGTTTTTCTTATCTGTCTTTGATTTACTTCTTGCAGTGAGAGTGTGTTGGAGCTCTCTATTATGCCCAAAGATGAAGACGTGCTCCAGTTGGTAAGTGCTTAATTGTCTTGCAGTTGTTTTGGTGCCTTTATTAAATAGTAGGCTTTGGAGAAGATAAGTCAAAGGTCACTAACTGCAGAAGCAGAACCGTGGATGTCTCAGTTCATGGTCGGGGAGCGAGACCTCTAACATACTGTACCTCACTGCATTTAAAAAAAAAAAGAATTCACCTATAGCTTTTTTTTTTTTTAAAGTTCACTGTGCATGTGCATTTTGATTATGTAATGAGGTTAAGTAGGCTGCATATTGTACAGGTAACATTACTGTTTTCTGAATCAAATAGGTTTTCTGTAGTAAACACACAGGCCAAGGTTTGTTGGTTAAGAGTTATGCCTTTCACTACTTAATTTAAAATTTTCCACACTTTTTTGTACTAAAGTTTAGTTTTTGTTTTTGTTTTACTTCATTTAAACTCTGTTTTAGTTGTGTTTTTTAGTGTTTGTTCACTATGTTGTACAGGGAGAGCATAGTTAAGTTTAGAGTAAAATTCCTTGTATTCTTTTGAAGATACTTGGCGAATAAAGGTGATTCTAATTCTAAATTAAAGCTGACAGCCAGTTGTTAGGGTCTTAATGGTTTTTCAAAATAGAATAGAAATAGAAACAGTATTTGACTTAATGTATGTCCTTTGTTTTTTGATTTTACACTTAAGTATCCATCAATATATGCTTCAGTCTTAGGAAGAAAAAGACAAATTTTGTGATTATATCAATTCATTTTTTGAATGCATTGATTGTCATATTCAAAATTTCAGTAACTATTTCAGTCCTGTGAACAGTATATACTGTAGTATATACCCTGCAGTGCTTGTTTGCAGAATCCACTCAGGATTCACCTTTGTCAGTGTCAAAGAATGTCAAAATTTCTTTAGAGTGACTCACAGGCTCTCCGCTCTGTCTTTAAATTACAAAACATATTCATTAAAAGCCACTGGTGTCTTGATTGTTGAAGGTTTGCCTTTAAAAAGCAGGTCCCTTACACACCCAGTGTACTGTACAACACATTTTTGACGCTCCACAGGTTGCTCCATGCTCGCTCACATGATCAGACATGCATCATCGTCGCCCCTCCCATTAACCCAGAGCAACATGTCAACACAGAAAACCAGATCACCGCATTTTTTTACGCTTCTCCCAAATGACAAACCAAACAAGCTAAAAAATTGGGTTCTCCATTCAACTACAGTATAGCGTATCTTAACACCATAAACCCGTTCGTCTGTCTGTCCACTCCTCCCCTTCGTTCCGATGCCTGTATCTGCTGCATTCCTAGCATGACATCAGCAGTGCTGCGCCTCCTTCCACACTCCCACAGGGTGGAGTAAGGCAGAGAATCAGAGGGAGGAGAGAGGGAGTCTGGAAGGATCAGAGAGAGGAGAAAACAAGAAGATCAACAGATAGACAAGTCCCGGAAAAAGCAGTTGAAAAAGGGCTATATCTGGAAGAAGAGGCGGTAAAATCAGAAGAATCAGCAGCAGTGTTGGTGAGGTGAAGTCTGTCTGGTCTAATGCTCGTCCTCCTCAGTGTCCGTCTATTTGACAGACAGTCTGAGGAACTGTTGTTCTGGAAGTTCTAATTTTGTTTTCCAAGTTTCTGTGTGATTCATTGGGCTTGTAGTGTGGCAAAGCAGTTGTTTCAAAGTGTTTCTGGCCTTGCTTTTGTTGTCAAGTTGATTCAAAGTTGTAAGTGACACTGGGGCTAATTGATTAAATGATCAATTAATTATTAGAGGCTTGTTGTTGTTAAAGTGTGTACATACAGTGCAGTGTATCCTGTCATGCGTGGTTGTAACATGAGTGTGGATGCCTGCCTCTGCTGTGCAATGCTGTGGCTTTTGCTGAAGGCAGTTCATGCAGTTTTCTTGCTAGCATGTGTTTGTTCTGAGAGCTGAGGCCCTGGGGACAAACTGTGGCAGAGGGGTTGAGCTGAGAGACAGCTTCACTTAAAGGCTGGCTGTGTTTTGAACAGATATATTGTGTTGTCACATACAGTGGAGTCAAGGTTATGGTTTGTGTTGCTGTCAGATCTGTTTACATTTAGGTTTTATTTTGAATCACTCTGGGTTGAAACAAACAAAGACCAACTTAATCTAAGATGAGGTCGAAACACAGCTCAGCAAAATTGATTTAAAATGAGTAATTCCATCCATTTTACAGCACTTATGTATTTCCAGAAGTAAAATTATCTGTATCGTTGTTTAGTAAATCTAAGTTCATTGATGTAAATCAGTAGAGAGGTGCTGTTATTCAATAAAGTGTGGCTGTTTTGTCCAAATAGGTCCCATTCATTCTCTGGAAATATCCAGTGGCATTTTAGTCTTAGGGCCACTAGGAGTTTGAGTATTATTTGATGTTACAGCTGCATGTCTTGTACTGGCATGTGTGACAGTTGGTCCAGTTCTGTTCAATTCCAGAACAAGTTTCTTGTTGAACTGATGTCCTGAAATACAACAGCATCAG
>JAPTYQ010000029.1:17334149-17348105 GCA_029814465.1 Ostorhinchus cyanosoma
GTAGATTTTTATTTTTACACGCCAAATGTAAAATTTACCCGCATTTGGCGGGTGGTCGGGTGTTAATTTCATGCCCTAAGTGTAAGTAATGTAGAGTTGTGATGAATCTCCATGTGAAATGATGGAAAAGTTTATGAATAATGAAATGATTGTTCCGATTAAGGTCACACAAAAAAATGTCAGTTCTGTATTTGATTAAGGACCACGTGTGGAATTAGCCTGGATGTGACCTTAGTCTGAACATTTCAGAATTTATGTGACTTTTACATCACATGAATTATGAATCGTAAATTCTGAACGGAGATTCATCGCAACTTGCATCACTTAAGCTACATTCACACTGCCAGCTTTTGGACTCAAGTCTGATTTAATGCTCAGATCTGATTTTATGTTTGGTTGTTTATGTTATTAAATGTGAAAAATGTCAGATTCCAGTGTGAACAGATCACAGTCCTGATGCAAACAAATATAGACATACAAATCAGTAAAAGTACAAATACGCAGAGAAAATACTTCTCTGCAAGTATAAATTGAGTATTCAAAACCTTACTTGTGTAGTAAAAAGAAACAGAAGATGGTTCATGTCAGTGTTTTACTATAGTTATAATATTTTGGATGTTTTCTTTAGGGTTTTCTTTTGGTTTTTCAGGACTTAGGCTCCTGATTTTTTTTTTTGTTTTATTATTCTATAGTCTTTCAATCCTTAAAAATTATTTACTTTGATAGTTATTCTGAATATTTACAGTGAATTTGGAAAATATTTTTGTTACACTTTGAGTTGATTCATGCTCATGTATTAATAGATGCACAGTCATAATAAAAATGATATTATCAGCCGGTGAAATTCTTTTAAATGGGTTTATGAGGCCCTGTTTGCTAATGATGCTGCCTTTTTTGCAGTGATTCTGAATGCATATCTCTAATTTCTGCATTAACAAGTCAAAATATCTGCTATGAAAAAGGTCAAAGCCAAATGTCAACTGAAAATGTAGATGCAGAGATTGAAATAATAGATGTTCTCTTTCTTCTCTTGTCCTTGTCTTCATCTCTGCAGAAGTGGCAGGACCTCAATGTAGTCAGCAGTTTACTCAAATCGTTCTTCAGGAAACTTCCAGAGCCGCTTTTTACAAACGGTGAGTTTGTACAAGTTTGAACAAGCCTTCGTTCACATCCCACTGTCTTTTTCTGCAGGGTGTTCTAATGAAAACTCGGATATTTTTAATGCCTTTACAGATAAGTACAATGATTTCATCGACGCCAATCGGATGGAAAATGCCTCCGACAGGCTCAAGACCATGAAGAAACTGGTGCGTGTTTGTTTTCGCTCATGAATGATTTCAAACAGGATCATTTTTAGTTACGATGTGTGTGAATAATTCAGTGTGAGTAGGAGATGTTTGACAGGTTCACCAGGTTCATCATTCTTGAGTTGTAGTAGTACAGTGAATAATATTACCAAAACATGGAGGCTAATGTGATGTAACGAGGACATGTTTCTCCTCCTGTAGATCCGAGACCTGCCAGATCATTACTATCACACTCTAAAGTTCCTGGTCGGTCACTTGAAGACTGTAGCTGACCACTCAGACAAGAATAAGGTCAGTAAATGTTTGTTTTACATGGAAAACCTATCATGTATCATCAGCAGCTGTCACCATGTTGAAATTTCAGTTACATACAGATAATAATCCAGTATGTAGTACAGTATAATTGTGCAGGAAGAAGAAAAAGAGTCATTGACGGTTGAAGTTACATGTACAAAACCCTCACCTGAAATATTTGACCAAGGTTAAAAAAAATAATAATCTAAATGTCTCCACATAACGAGCATGAGACGCATTAAAAGAGCACAGGTCAAACAAACGAAGGCCATGTGCAAATAATGATAAAATATGTTATTTTTCTGACTGTTTTTGTACAGTTGAATGGAGACAATAATTTGAAATAATCAGGATTATGTCAAAAGCAGTGATCTAATTTAGAAATAAACCGTGCTAAATATGTCACACTTTGATAATATGAAATGGAAAACAAATGATTAAAGTCCTGGTTGGCTAAAGTTTTCAAGATATATAATAAGGTCTATTACATATGTATATATAAATCTTACACTAGAAGGAATCTGAAAAGTGAATGTATTGTAAAGTGAAAGCACTGACTACATTTACTTTTGCTTTATGTTCAGTTTTTTTCCCCTTAATTAAGAAAAAGACAATCATCTAGTAAAATTGTTTACATGGTCAATAAAAATGAATATTTCCACAGTGGGTTTTTTTTCAGTTTTCATTGCTGACAGACGCTCTAGTGTGTGGTTTTTCAATGTCTTCTAATATCTATAAATCTATCAATATCCTCCATCATAATGTTTTTCCATCTGATCAGATATGGATTTTTCTTCAGAGCGTACATCTCTACCAGGGACGATGTTTGTCTCTACTTCAGCTGTTAAAACTGTCACAAGATGCAGTAAAGCATGCAAATTAGATGGATTTAGTTTCCAATTGTCCACCGAATCCTCAGAAAACCCGAATATCAGCATTTCCCACATGTATGAATTGATAAACGTGTTATTCAGAATACACGATTCTTGTCAAATTCAGAGAAGTGGTGGGATGTTAGTGTGCATGTAAACGCAGTCAGTGTTTAGAAGTAGAACTGGAAGCTTAGAGATAAACTTTTTTTTTTTTTTAGTAAAATCCATTCCTTCATTAATTCATATAATTTCACATTTTGACCCAATATTGTATTTTGAAAACTATACCAACTTGCACTTTTGCCTTAATTTTTCTTTTTTCCATTACTTTTGATTCTGAAATTATTTTGCTTTTTGTCAAGTATAAATGCAATAGTGTGATAATTCAGATAATATTCATGTTTGTTGTGTTTATTTCTTAGATGGAGCCCCGAAACCTGGCTCTGGTATTTGGACCGACTCTGGTTCGAACGTCTGAGGACAACATGAAAGACATGGTCACACACATGCCTGACCGCTATAAGATCGTAGAAACCCTCATCCAACATGTGAGAACTGCTGCACGGACGCACGTATCAGAAATAATCCTTTGCATGTCGCTATATCTTCATGCCGTTTCTATGTTTTTTCACCTTTCTTTTGCAGTGCACCTGGTTTTTTAATGAAGAGCTTGACAAGGATGAAAAGGTATGAGCTCAATAATGACATTTTAGACACTGAAATAATACCTTAAAGTGCTACAGAGGCAGTTATAATAAGCTAATATACAGAATCTCATAAGACGACAAGGAAAAAGGTTTAAGTACATGTACAAAATGGTTTAAATGTTTACTCATCTGAAGTAAGGGACTCATTTCACCTATTTAATCCATTAAAAATAACAAATTTTGCTGTTTTTTTTTGTTTTTTTTTATTGCCTAAAGCTTTTCAGGAAAGTGTCAAACATGTTTACAATTTGAAAGTAAAAAATCTGCCTATAGGTAAATCATTGATCTGTTTCACATCAAAAACAACTAGAACAGCCTCTAACTTTCTTAGATTTTAGTCTAGTTCTATGTGAAGCCGTCTACTTCATTATGAAACAAATACGTATTCATTATTTCACCTGAATAGCATAATTTTATAGCACAGACAGTCACTAATTAAAAACAGATTCACTCAGGAAATATAACAATTAACTTGACCTTCACTTTTTCATGACTGTGATTCAGGCGTTTATAGTTTACTGAGCATTTTTGACGATCTCTGATTTTTTTTATTTTTTTTTTATTGTATAACTGGTTGATTAAGGTCTTTGATAAAACTAATGTGATGTGTAACGCAAGGTGAAATCTAATTACATCCTCATTGATCTCAGAGTTTTATCTTTTGGATGAAAAGCAAAGAAATCATCTGAAGATTAGAACATTCACTATACTCCAACATGGATTTAAGGATTTAATTTAGACACCAAATGACAGTAGGCTTTTAGTAGACATATATCACTAATTCTGACTCTAAATTAGTGGAATTACTTTTGTAGTTTTTACAGCTTTTGCTTCTTTTGTGGTTTTTCCTCCCCTTGCTCTCAGATACAAGCTGTGTTTTTCCTGTGAATATTCATGTTTTACTAAAACTTTAAAAACCATCTTAGGCTACGTTCAGACTGCAGGCAAATGTGGCCAATTTTAGCCGATATGTGACCTGTATCCGACAGTTTGAACAGCACAAATCAGATTTTTTTTCAAATCCAACTCAGGCCACTTTCATGTGTAGTCCCAAATCTGATACGTATCTGATATTATGCATTGTGACTTCAGTCTGAACAGCCAGATCGCATTAACTGACCTTTACGTCATTGAAATGCGGCAAACGTCATAATTCTGCTAATTCTTTAAGTTAGGTTAGGTTGGACACACAAATCCCCACAAAAATCATAATAAACAATAAAAATAAAAGACAAGAGCTTCAGTTCAGTTACAGATCATTAAAGCTGTTCAACAGTTTAACACCACAGTGGCACAAGATTTCTAGTCAATGTTTTTGTTGATTTTGTTTCCTTTAAAACACCGTCCTGAGGGAGGGACTCCAAACTGGGAGCTCATTGGACGAGACAGATCACATGATGTGTCAACAGCTTTTCTAATACTCTGCAGATACTTGTCACTGAGCTGCATCTGTGTTTTCCAGATCATTTTACTCTTAGTTTTTAACCGCTCAGGATACTTTGACTTTACTTTTAACATTCAGGTGTCTGTTGTTAATGTTGTTGATAGTGTTTTCCACAGGATTCTTGCACAGGATCTCAAGAATTTTCTGGATTTTTTTATTTTTTTTTTACAACATACTCTGTGTTATCCGTAAAATTAAAGTGTATTTATAAGTAATGTTGCTCCTGCAGTATTTTTAGCTTAAGTAAAAGATCTGAATCCTTCCACATCTGCTCATCAGTATGCAGTATTTGCTCCACATCTTCTCCAAAATTTAGATTAATGATTCATTTTTATCAATGATTCATTTTGTACTTGTTGTGTAACTGAGCGCTTTTGGTTTTTCTGTGTGTGTCCAGACACCGGTGGACACGGAGGATGTTCAGCCGGCCCCCAACATCGACCACCTGCTGTCCAACATCGGCAGGACCGCCCTGCTGGGGGAGGCCTCAGGTGGGCACGCTGCTTAATGCTGTCAGTCCATCAGCGTTAGCACTCGCTAGATGAGTTAATGCTGCGTTCTGCGTTCGAGTGGAATGTGTGATTGCAGTCAGAGTTTGTACATATTATCAATACAGTTAGATCTATTATGACAGCAAACAGTGTTGGGAAGGGTCCTATGGAATTATAATTACCTTGTCAAAAATGTAATGAAATCAATGTGCAACAATGCCTAAAACATAAAAGTAATCTTACACTATTTACTGTTATTTTTACTAAAAAGGAAAATATTATTGAATTTCCAGTGTTGAAAGTTGGCATAGTCAACATTTCTTTCCTCCTGTAACATTGTTCCACCAGCTTCCCAGTAGGGTGAGGAGTAAATAGTGATGTTATGAAGCGCTGTAGCTACACTGATCCAACAAAACAAAGACCGCATTGATTTCTCTCTATCTCTCGTAGGCACTGTTGAAAGACATCGTAAAAACTATGAAAAAATATAAAATAATTAATGCATCTTTCAGTCTTTGAAAGTCTCTTAGGCTAATGCCAGGAAATAGACAGGTCCCAACATGACAGTATAACTGGATGATTCGATATATGCCCAATAATCACAGTGTCTCAGTAAACACATAAAATAGTAATAAATTCAGCATAAACATTAAACATCGTGCACCATTTTGCGCCCCTTGTGTGTGGAATTAACATCATCTTGGAGCTGTTATTTCTCCGACCATATCAGTTTTGGCTTTAACCCATAATGCCTTAGTGCTGCTCGTTTCTGCTTCAGTCAGTCCACATATAGAATAAACTATGTAAACTTTACACAAAGCATTAATTCCAAAATAACCATAGCTTCCAATTTTACTGCTTTTTATGATACTATTACAATATTTTTTAATAAATTTTCAATCACTTTGTAAATTCAGCAGGACATATGTAAAACCCTAACACTTAAAAACTGTTCCTGTGACAGTTACCTGAACAGTGAGCCTGCTTGTTTCTTTATCAAGGAAAATTCCTAGAAAACTCATTCAGAAATATCAAACTTCAGAACTTTCAGTGGCATAGAAATGAAAAAGTATATTAAACATGTGGTAGTTTATACTGTAGAACAAGATAAAAACATTTTACACTTGTGTAGCTCCATGTTAGAGTTTGTTTCAAGCAACATTTCGAGTACGTCACGGTTGAAATAAACCCTAACACGGGAGCTACACTGGTGTGCAGATTTTTTTTTCCTTGTTCGTCTTTTGTTATACTAATTATCCGGCACCCAACACGATTATTCACAACGGGGATTTGCATGTGTTGGCACTTTACTCCATGATTTTACACCGTACCTCTCTCTCTCAGCTCAGCAGCCACTAAATCCAAAATATCACCCGATAATAGAGGTTATGTTTGATTTCTTTCCCATTTCTCCTTTGAAATCTGTTTAAATTTGGACCTTTAAATTGCAGTCTTTTGATTCGATTAACTGTGCATCCTTGATTTCTTAAATAATTACCTAAATTACCAAATACTCAATTTCTGGTTAAGCTTTTTGTGTTTCCTGAAAATTCTGAAAAAATGACCTTTTTTTTTTTCTTTTTTAGAAAGGTGTCAATATGTACCTAGTTACTTCCCAACACTGTGAGTTAAAAGCATTGATAGTTTTTATTGCCGTGTTTGCATGAAATGAGGAAACTACAGGGGTTCGTCCTTCAGAGTCCGTCCCAGTTTGAAGCCAGAATTCCCCACTTTCCCGCAGAACTAGAACGCAGCATAAGAAATGAAGTTTTAGCACTTGGCGTGTTTCTGTGTTCGATAGTGTGCCTGTATTTCTTTCCTTTCTGCTGACCTCTTTTTCCCCTCAACGTTGCTCATCTTTCACTTTTTCTGTACGTTTCTGCATTTCCTTCTCTCAGCTGAGCCTGTGGAGCAGCCACTGCGGTAGGATGGGAACTCCCCTGGCAATATGTGTGTGTGTGTGTGTGTGTGTGTGTGTGTGTGTGTGTGTGTGTGTGTATACAGCCAAGTCAGTGCATCGTATTGTGAAAGTGAAGTGTGTTTGTGTGTGAGACTGGTTGTGTCGGTGATGGTTTGTGTCTCCATTATCCCCCTGAAAGGCTACGTCTCCCTCTCAGTGTCAGACGGAGGTCTCTGTAAGAACATGGCACTTCAGTGTCGCCCCAGTCCGACTAATGAATTAACGGATGACTGGACGCACTCTGTCTGCGACGCTGTACTGTAAACTGTGTTCTGTCACTGAGAGTCCACTCCTTCACCGACGGTCTCTGTTGTTGTCGCACTCCACTCACCCCACGGGCAAATTCAGTCGGTGTCCTGTAAATCAGCCCAGTCCCAGCTCTGTTAACTCCAGGTTTACTCCAGATGGCGTCATTTCTGATGTGTAGTTGTAAAGCAGGGGTGTCAAAAAAAGTCTCCAATCCGGCCCGCGGGATGAATTTGCAAAGTGTAAAAATTACACTGACGATGTTAACAATCAAGGGTGTCAAACTCATTTTAGTTCCAAACTCCAAAGTTTTAACAGTATTTATTTTTATTTAACCGTTATTTAACTAGGTAAGTTAGTTGAAAATTGATTCTCATTTTCAATAACAACCTGGACATATATGGATGAATAACCAATCACTCTCACTTTCACACCTATGGGCAGTTTAGATTAACCAGTTAACCTACTAGTGCATGTCTTAGGATGGTGGAAGGAGGACGGAGTATTATACCTGGAACTAAACATTTTGTGTATTTGTAGATCCACTGTGATCTATAAGTAGATAGATGGGGGGGTTTGTTCTAAAACAAAAAGAAAAAAGTGAGTTTTCATTATTTCTAGGTTTTTATGTTATTATTTTACTGGTCCAGCCCACTTAAGATATATTTATATTATATTTATCTTATATTTATTTATGAGCTCAAATGAGTTCAACAGCCCTGTTCTAAAGCTTATAGAATTGAAGATTTGCCTAATATTGGTGTATGATTTATATCCTTCCGTTAAACAGTTTCCAAAATATCTCAGTGATCCTTATTCTCAAGTCAAACATAAGGAGATTTTTTGGTTTTATACTTTGGTGATTAATTATTTCCTGACCTATGACCCTGTTAATTCTTTTATTAAATGACAGGTTCACAATTCTGAAGATAAAAATTATAATAATGACTATAAAAGAATTTTTTGAGGCACCTACGACATGAAACTTGAATGACTTGAAAAATCATTGACTTGTCCTTTAAAAGTATAGATTTCAACAGAAAAAGATGTTTTCATATTGAAGTAGATCATACATGTAAACTGTAAACCAGTAGGAGTAACACATTCAAACAGTGAATCTTTGTTTCGTTCTCTCTACTTTATGTTTTGTAATGTGAGAAAAAAAGTGAGAAACCGATTTCCTGCAAAGAAAGATATTTAACAACGATATCAAACAGAAAAACAACAAAACTTTACATTTGAAAACCTCATCTTACCAAATGAATCTTTGTTCATAATTGTAGCAATTTATTTTAATATGTTGCCCCGTTTCTTCTACTCATTCACTCACTCATTGGTCCTTAAAAAGTTCTAAAAGCTTAAAAAAATAAATTAAAAAAACATAAAATCTAACAAAAACTTAATTTGATGCTTATATCTTTGAACGATCTTAAAAAGTGGTTGGATTATGAAGTTGGTGTCAAACAATAACATTAAACATCAACATTAAAAGCATTAAAAAGCAACATTACTTGGTATGTAACTCTGGAATTTGTCCCACTTTTGTTTTACACTTCTTTTAACAGTATGGGTGTGAAATTAGACTTAGATTGCTTTCATAGTAGTTTGGAAATGTCTTAAATTTAACTTGTTAAAACTTGTGTAAACGCTGTTAAATAGTGAATTTCTTCTTTAAGTATCCACGAATACTGTGTACGTTTTTTTTTCTCCATAGCTGACTTAATACATAAACTATAATTATTTATTTCTATGCATTTCACACAATTATACAATAAAATGGACAAAAACAAACCAGATTATCAACATCACATATGTTACAAAACACAAGTACATTTTTCATATAAGATACGAAAGGGCATCACTACACATTTATCTATTTTTATTCTTTCTTTTTAGACTTTTAAAGTTAATTTGCGTAGTTACACGTACTGGTGTAACCGTTTGTAAATGTTTCCTGTTTGTTTGATCTACTTCAGACTTTAATTCGAGTGTATAAATAGTTCATCGATTAAAACAAAGGGGGTGAATGTTCGAGCCACATCAGAAACGGCTCCATCTAAAGCCCCTCTGTCTGGGTTTGAAGGCATGTTGACATACTACACTGTGTGCATCACATGAAGGGCAAACAGAGAGCTTCTTATTCTGCATTTCTGTGATTGTGTGTCTGTGTTTGTGCGGGAATGTGTTTACTTTCATTCTCTGAAATCAGCTGTTTCTGCCTTTACGCCTCCCTTCGCTTCTGTCGCTGATCGATGTCATCAGTGTTGTTCGGTGATTTCATCGGTGTGTGCCGTGGTTTCCTAATGCTGTTTTACTTTCTCTGCTTCCCGATTGTTGTTTTCCTCCACGTACATATTTCCAGTGTGTACTCGACTCTGTGTCTTTGTTCTGGGGTTTGTCACGGTCAGAGGACGCAGCGGACGACGAGTTCTTCAGATTTAACAACCAATTATAATATGTATTTAGCAATTTTGCAAATACAGAAAATATTAAAAGCTACTGCTGCACTGAACTCCTTTGGAAAAAATATATTTAATAAGAGCTTCACCCCAATTAATGATGACAAAAATGGGGTTTTCCCTTTTATATCTGATATTAAGCCCCTGATTAACAAAAGAATTACAACCTGCAGTGTTTGTCACAGTCAGAAACAGTAAATACAACATGTAAAGCTCTTGATTCAGCTTTTCTTTATCATCATACATATAACAGATGGCCGCTGCTTCTTGCTGTGCATCTCCCAGCACCGTAGAGACGCTTTTTATTTCCGTAATACCAGTACAGGATATTGCAGCCAGAAAATATGTTTGATTGTTTTAAGTTTGAATGTAAAAATCAAGTCCTTTCTAAATGTTGCCTGTGCTGTTTCTGACTAGAATATTAAAAAAAAAAAAAAAAAACCTTTTCTTTTGAGGGTTTTGAAATGGAAATCAAATCACGTCTTGGTTCTGTTTTCACCGTCACTCAAAAAAGCACTTCATGTAGCTTTTGTACGTCATTGTTTGATCATGCATGAATCATACATCATCAAGTTTAATTCTGATCCATGATGGTGCAGAACATACAGAAAAACAGAAATGCACGACACAAATTGGCTTAAAAGTGTATCTGCAGGAGAGCTCGTTCACATCAGAGCGGTGCAGCAGTGGTTTTCTTCTGTTTAGTGTGGATTTGTCCTTTAAAAAGTGATGATCAACCCACTGCCTCTGCGTCCTCCACCGTGACTGTGATCTGCCCCTTCTGGCCTAATGTTCATGTCAGTGTTTCTGACCCTCTGGTGTTTTTATTTTCCTCTTTATCTCCCCAGACTCAACCAACAGTGATTCAGCGAAATCAAAGGTAGCGCATCTTTACACGGTTTGAGATGATTCTGTTTTCACACACTTCAGCTACAGAGAAAAATGAGATGCTTGAAATGGTCAATGGTTATGGTGATGACCAAAAACTAACTTTTAAAACATTAATCCTATAGATACATGTAAAAAATTCAGGTAAAATTGAGTTTTGAAGCTTTTCATCGGTATCAGATATGACCCATTTGGACGTCCAGAGGCTCTGTAGTGAACATGGAAATACCATTATCTTTATACAACATTGATTTACCATTAAATCCCATATACGTTTCCAAATAGATGCTTGTTTTTATATTCAGTTAATGATATATCATGTTGAAAATGTCACTTTTTGATCAGTTTTCTCTGTTTTGATAGAAAAATCTTTGACTTTCCTCTGAGCTTCTATGAATATCTGTAATATCAGTAAATTAAATACAGGAAAATACATGGTTTTCACAGAAAAATGCCAAAATCAGTGTATAATATTGTTATATATGGTGATAAATCACTTAAGGATTTTTAGATTTCGCTCCATTATTTCTTAAGAGATGTCTCTGCAGTTTCAACACGACCAGACTGAAGTGATTTTCACCTATTTTAATTCTTTCTCCTCAAGATTTAGGTGACATATGTCAACACAATCAGCTGTTTTGCCCATTTTCACAAAAAATATTTAAAATTCATTGGATAATATGGTAATAAATGGCGACAAATCACTTACGAAAGGTGAAAAATGAATTTAGAAATCATCATAAATATAGTTCTGGTTCTAAAACGCTCAATCCTCAGCCTTCAAACAAAGCAGAGCTGCTGCATTCTTATGTCAGGAGTGGCGTGAAGCAACAACATCAGTGACAGACATGGAATGATGCAAAGAGGCATGAAAACTAGGAATGAAAGCCAGGATTATTTCAGCAAGTATTGATTTATGAACTCTTACATAGTGAAAATATTACTATATTCTTACATGCGTCAATGGAAACTTTAAGATGTTTAAAATGACTTTATTCTAGCGTCAAGTAAAACACTCCCTTTGCTTTAGTTTCTTTGTTTTAAAAAGGAACACTATACATTAATCACCATTCACACATATGTAAATGTAGTTTTCATCATCAGTCCCTTCACCTGATGTTAATGAACCACTTGGAATAAATATAAATAACAAATGAGGTGTTTGCACTGTAAGGCTGAGGCTGTAACACAGTGCATGATGTTCACTGGGTTTAATGTGACCAAACCATGAGAATAAGGCTGTTTTAATAGGTTACAAGACTGAATCCTGGAGTTTTCTTGGTATTTTTAAATGCCTACATAGTCCTGGAAGAACTCCTGCCCATGTGGTTTTAATGAGTTTAACATTTGGTTGAAAATAAATATTAACCTATTTCCTTTGCTATATGACAGGTCTGATAATTTCTGCTAAAAACAACAAAAAAAACCCTCTATTTGTAATACAGGAGTGTATTAGAGAGCAGTTTCTACAATATGTACTCAAGCACTTTTTTAATATGTGTAAAATTCTACACTTTTGTTTGTAACATGCAGTTCACAGTGTAACATACTTTGAAAGAAGGACTTTTAAAAGTATATAATACACAATATTTACAGTGGAGAACAATAGAATATTCTTTTGGTCAAACACTCTTAAAATTATAAATAGCAAAATTAGTGATTTCTTCTTTTTTTCCCCTAGAGCCATATATAGAGATAAACCTGGTCATCATTATCAGAATTTATATCCAATAATGTCTTGAGTTTAGTGTGAAAATGTACAATAAACACAGCTAATCTATTGAATGGCACTCTTCTGCTTGATAATTAGTATTCGGCAAATTTTATTGTGACTGCATAATTGTTTCAGATGTAAGATATTGACGTCTTTCATTATCTTTAATGAAAATAACTTGATCCTCATTTCTTTTTCCAGGGGTCATGGGGGTCAAAGAAAGACCTCACAGCAAAGGACTTCCTGACTCTGTCCATCATGTCAGCTGTCACGGGCCGCAAACGTAGGAAGCGCCACAATGCCCGCCGCGTGGGCAGCAGCACCGACGACGACTCGGAGCACGAGCCAATCAAAGCTGGACATCTTGGGGCGGAGGAGGAAGAGGATGCAGAGTCGCCGACAGGAGACGCTGCTCCTCGCGCAGAGGGAGAGCAGGACGATGATGACGAAGAGGAGGACGAAGAGGAGGAGGAAGAGGAAGATGAGGAAGTTGTAGAAAGCGGAGAGAAAGAGGAGGTCGAAAAGGAAGTGGCGGTTATTCCCAGTCGGCCGTGCTGTAAAGAGGAAGAGGAGACTGAAGGAAGGCAGGGAGAGGAGGTGAAGCGGGCTCCGGAGGATGCGCGCTCCATCGTGTCGGGATACTCCACGCTCTCCACATTGGGGCGGAGCTTAGGGTCAGAGGGGAGGGGCGATGACGCAGATGACGAGCACAGTGAGCTGGTCAGCGAGACGGATAACGAGAGCGGCTTTGCATCACGCTCTCTGACGCAGGAGAGGCCGGATAAACACCCACCCGCCCAACAGCCAGCACCCCCACGCAGCTTCCTCTACACCCACTACAAACCCCCTGTGCTCTCACCCACAAACCTTCTAGCCCCGCCCACTCCCCTTACACCAGACTCTACAGAGAGGAATGAAGGAGGAGCGCGGTCCACCACGCCTTCATCATCCTCCTTCTCCTCTTCCTCCACCACCCACAAACTCCACTCGCGGCCTTCCTTCAACTCCCACAAACTGATCCAGTGTGACACTCTGGCGAGGAAGAAGCTGAAGGGGGAGAAGGCGAAGGCGCGCTCTCTGGACCTGCTGGAGCTGGGTCAGGGTGACGGAGGTGGACCGGGGTCAGAGGGCAGAGGGAGGAGAGACACCTCCAGGACCAACCCTTCCTCGGGGAGCAGCCAGGAGAGCCTGCGTCCAGTCCGACCCAAACCCGCCCTGCCCCCTGGCGGTGGTGGTGGCGAGGCCGCCTCCTTCAGCCCAACGGGTCCGGGAGGGAACAGCAGGTCTCTAGCAGACCACGTCCGAGCTCGACTACTGGGCTCGGCCGACGACCTGCGCAGCGTTGGACTGCGAAAACCGCTTTCACCCGAGACACGTAGGAAGAGACGGGCGTGGCGAAGACATACCGTGGTGGCCTCCCCGACTGAGAGCTCAGACAAGAGACCCCCACTGACTGTCAGCGAATTCCCCCTGTCTCCTGTTTCTTCAAACCAGGTCAAAGCACCACGGCTGCCTCAGGACGCAGACGACCAAGGACTGGCTGCACGCCAAACACCCGCCTCTAGATTTCATGA
>JAPTYQ010000029.1:17348205-17372058 GCA_029814465.1 Ostorhinchus cyanosoma
AAAGCACCACGGCTGCCTCAGGACGCAGACGACCAAGGACTGGCTGCACGCCAAACACCCGCCTCTAGATTTCATGAATACCTGTGACCCCGCCGTCTGACCCCAACCCCGCCAATCCTGAAGGGGGTCCGGGCCGCGGCGCTGACTCCCTGCAGGTCAGGCTGTGGTTCACCGTCAGTTGCGTCACAGTGGGAGTATCTGAAGTGGGGTTGCATGTGAATCAGTCGGTGTTTTACAGTGTAAGTGCCGTAGTTTGCAAATCCAGATCCAGACACTAGAACCTGACACTAAATAAAGTACTGTGACGGAGCGGCAGCAATTTAAGCATCACTTTAAGTTGAGGCTAATTCGAATTAATTTCACCGCTTCACTTCGCTGTCAAACAGCGCTTTCCAACTGCGAACTGAACTCCTCAAAGCAAAGAGACTCCTCGACGTTTGCAGTAATTGTACCCCACAGAACACATGAGCTGCTGGTTTCCTGCTGCCTCGATATTCTCTTCAGTGGGCAATAAATCACATCTCAATATATTTTGGCTGAATGACAGTTAATCGTATATATCTACATTTTTTAAAACCCTTAAATTGTCAGAAAAACCCTTATTTTTCAATATAAAGGAGGTACATAACAAATGTGTAGCTACAGTATCCGACAAATTGTGTTTTCAGCAGGTTAAGAAAACAGTGCAGTAAACAAAAATGATCGGCTTAAATGTTCTGAAAATGTACCTGAAGTTAGTGAAATATGTCATCTACGACTCTTATAATATGATCAGCTACCAAACTGCATGTAGAACAAATATGAGATAGTGTTTGGGTCTAAATTAACGTCTGATCGAAGCAGCAGTAAACCTGAAACCATGTTGTGTAAGTACCAGTAGTAGTTACAGTAATACTCAGTGTATTACTCTGGATCAGTACTTCATACAACCCCACTTCAAAACATCCTATCAAAACCATTAACTTGTCTTTGGAGCAGCCCCCCCACCCCACCCCCCACTCTACCTTTCTTTATATTTTTTATAAGCTCCATTTGCATGTCAAGGGGCATTCCAGTGTTGCCAAAGCGTTTTTTCTTTTTCCCTGTATGAGTGCTTTTATAGAGATAACACAGAAACAAGAGACACAACCAGACCTCATCACAATCGACGTTACAGCCAAGAATTCTTCCTTTCTTCTTCTCCCCGCAGTCTGGCTCACACACCACGTTAAATCTGAGGCTTTTATCCCATCAAGTGACCACAGAGATGCTAAAAACACATCTCTCACCTGGTTCTTGACAGAATGGTGCTTCTTATCAAAGTGGATTTCGACGCGTCATTCCGCAAAATATCTCCTTTAATGAGCCAGAAGAGAGAAAACAAGACACTCAGCCTCACAACCAGTTAAAAAAGAATCGAAACCATTGAAACCATTTCAAGAGGGAACTCCACTTTCAGGCCAGAGCTGATCAGTCTTCCTAATCTGTTACTCTTCAGACCACCGACACTGTAACAGTCATTTATACTCAACTCAGCAGATCATAAAGTACAGATGTCTCGACTTGTTAATAATGTTTATGTGTGTTTTTTTTCGCGACAATATTTGTGTCTAATTGTGCAGGTGTCGAAAAACCTTTTTGTAACATTTGTACAAAGCCTTGTTAAGTTAACCTTGTAAATATAATTATTATGTTATCATATTTGTTTTTACTTTTTTTAGTTCTTTTTTTATGGTTTACAAAAGTGCGTACAAGTGCACAGTCGTTTCTTTCAAGATGTTACTTGAAATGTTTCCTTTAATATATTCTTTTTGTTTTATATTCAATATATATATAAATATTATATATATATTTTGTATTAAAGTAAAAAAAAAAAAGTACTTTTATTGTGATGTCACCTCTTGGGTGTACCTGTTCCAAGGAGACACGATAAAACACGATAAAACCTGATCCTTATTTCCTCATAGATGGCCTTTTCTCTCAGATTCTCAGCACTGTGCAGAAAACCTTTATCTTATAGGTGAGTGTATCCGCTGACTATACTCTAAGATGTACACAAAACTTTGTAGTTATCACATGTAGCAAGAAACTAAATGTAATCAGGTAATTATTGGAGTGTATTATTAGGATGTTTGCAGGCAGCTCAGCCCACAGTGAGATGTCTGGCCTCGTCGTTTGTCTTTTTCCTCACGTCTACTCGTATTTACCGAGCAGAGGAAAGTACTTGGATAAGAGACAGACGAGAAGCCTGGCAGCGCTTTTGGAGAATGTCTAAATGTTGTTCAGTGCGTCCACTACAACAAAACAGCCGCGTTTTCACTCCATTCTGTTGTCAGCTACATGTTTTCACCCCATCCCCTCTGAGGGTTGTATCTGTCGGCGCATTTATTACCTTAGGGGGTTTACATGATGAGGAGTTTTCCATAAGGTCAGGCTCTTAGAAAAATACATTTAAAAAATAAATAAATAAAAAAAAATCCTCCCTGACTGCAAAAAAATGGTACATTGGAGGGAGTGAATACAAAACGCCGTCATCTTGACTGTGGAACTGAATCACCATGACCGTAATAATAATAATGATAATAATAAATAAGTTATAGTCTTGTCTTACCTCAAGAGTTTTTCTACAAGTGCCTGATTTCTGGAATGTGTTTTTTGTCCTGCAGTGCCATGGTCACTACTACTCCTCCTTTCTTTTCACTGTTTCTGGTCATCCTCACCCCTCTCTATTCTCCTGTGGTTGATGGTAAACGTAGGCACTGACCCAAAGATGTGTACATTATAAATACAAGCGGCTGTAAAAAAGAAAAAAAAAAGAAAAAGCACACTTCAAGCCAAGGACACATCTATGCACTCTCTTTGCCTCTAACACAGGCATTAACAGCTATTACCCATGCTGCTAAGAGGGAAGAGGCATAGTATTCTCTCAGCTGCTTTTCTTATCAAAACAGAGGTCATCTCTCTCTTGCCTAGCGATCCACAGTGTGTGAATATGGTACACCTACTTAACAAACCCTACTCTGAAACAGCATTAGTCAGACAACACTCCTGAACCATTCACCGAAAAAAAAAGACTAAACTCAGCAATTTAAGGTGTTGTCTGCGATGCTCGTGTTTCATTTTAAACTCTTTTTGTACATACTCTCTTCATATGTAACATATTGTATTGTGTACATTTGGAATTGCTTTTGAGTATAATAACTAATATGAAAATGACTGGACTTTAAGGTTGTCCGCCTGAAACCATTTCCCTCATGGCTGTGTGCTTTAAAGCAAGGTTATATGATGTAAATAAACAGAAGTATGTTTAAAATCTGCTCGTATGTGTACTTGTTTTTGTGGATAGTCAACTTACAATAAAGAGAAGTAGAATTCAAGGGGAAATAGAGGGAATGAGTCACCCTAAATATCAAATAATAAAAAAAACAGACAAAAACAGGATTTTTAAGACTATTATTACTCATAGATGCAGATACGTCCAAGAGGCGGCTCTGTATGTCAGCACTGCACTTTTTTTTTTTTTTAATTTCCAGAATATGAAAATGAATTATGAGCTCATGGAACCACTGAATATTTTGCGGCAAAAGTAATTTCCTGCCAGAAAAGGCTTTAACAAAGTCTCATTCTCTAACAGATTCAATCAATGTTTGAATTGATTATGTTCTTTTCAGTCAGTTTTGATACGGATCCCTAAAATAATCACAAAACAGATAGTATGTGCACAAAGTTCAGCAAAAGAGCAGACACGGCTATTAAAGCGAATCTCATTGATGTGAACAAGGGTCATATTTTTGTAGATTTAGAGAAAAGGCACAAATCGGTGCAGAGGAGTTTACCAGAATGAAGGGAAGTGTTTAATGTTCAACCAAAACCTTCACACATACAAGTATGAACAGGATGAGAGCAAGTATTTTTTCCAGTACATTCTGGGATTTTTTTTTTTTTTAAAGCTCTTTGTATGCAAATGTATCTCAAGTATTTACAGCCCCCACCATTAAGTAGAACAGGTCGTCCTCAAACTGATCCCTGGCTCCTGCCCACATGTTGAACCACACCAATGTGTTAATGTGACACACTGTAAAGCACTTTGAACGCCTGCTTTACAAATGCAAGTTAATTTCACTACAATCCAGCAAAATAACCATTTCTGCTTTAACTAGTGATAACCCTTGCACCAAGTTATTTAAAATAATTTTTTTTTAATAATATGAGTTATGAGACTGTTTGTTTCTTTATCTGGTAAATATTATTTTCTTAACTGGTCCCTTGGCTTCCTCACATTTAGCAGAAGGGGCCCCTGGGTAAAGCCAGTGGAGTGTCCCCGCTTTGCACAGAAGATAGATGAAGCTAATGTTTTGCAGGTCAGACCACTAAGTGTTGGCTCGGTGCTGCCCTCTGGAGGCTATGAATGAATAAGGTCTCCGCAGGCCCTCTGGCACAGATTGCTTCCGCACATTAAAAGAACTTCAGCTCAACTCCCGGGGCTCAGTCTCAGCTCTTATTGACCACTAGGATATTTTTCAGATCTGTGAATGTTATTAACAAGAGACGCATTTTGAAGCCTACATGTTGGAAATGTAGGACTTGATGACACCACCTGCAGCAGACATCTGGACTTTGACATCAGGAACATTTCTGCTTCTGCAAATATTTCAGAAATGGGGCGGGGTCTCATTTGCATTTTAATTGCATTATATTTTTCCAAGACATAATAGGTTTAAGTCCAGCGTAGGCTAACCTTCATATGAGCATCTCCATCATATCCCATCCCCCCTCTGCTCTGGCTACAGTTCAGCTCTATGTTCCTCCTTTTTCAGATGTCTCTGCCTTGCCCATTTCAGGATCCTCACAAGAACAGCTTTGTGAATATTTGTTTGCTGACACAAGCTCACCCTGCAGCTTTCATGCAGCCTGACGCTTCCTGTGTTTCTAAAGGACGCTTCATAACACATCATGACAGGTTTCATCAGAATTTCAAAATTTTATTTGAACTTATGTTAACACACAACTGTTAAAATGTTCACTATGAAATTTCCTTTCTGCAAAACAGTTTCAAGCTGAACCAATTTGATGAAATGTAGAATTCAGTTTTGTGGGGAAAAATACAACATACATTGTTTTTTGTTCAAAAATGAAACAGTGCATGTCAATATACCTACGAAGTTGACCAAGGAAACGAACAAAATAGCCTCGTCGTATTGTCAAATACATTCTCTTTATAAAAAAAGAATCTGATTTTTGAAATATGTACATTTCTTCTGGAAAAAATTAACAGGAGACTTTCGCAGTCCAAATAGAAAAGAAACGTCAAATATTGCATTGCAATGCAAGACTTCAATGTCCAGATGACAAACTGATTACAGAGAACTGATGACGACTTATTTTAAAAACGCAGTAGTCCCATATTTGTTTTACCTTTCTCAAAGTGGGCTTTCCCCACGTGACGCGTGTCCTTTAGTTGGTAGCGACTTGGCCCCTGTCTTCGCTCGGCTGGTTCTGCAGGAGGAGCTCCGTGTTCTGGGCCCTCAGTCTCTCCAGTTCCCTCTCCAGCTCTCGGAGCCGGGCCAGGGAGCTCTCCACGGTCAGACCCCCGGGCTCCATGGCGCGTCTCAGCCGGTTGTTCTCCTCCTCCAGGCGGGACATGCACTTCTCCAGCTCCAGGTACTCCTGCACCAACTCCTGCTTGGTCATGTTCTGCAGGCTCTCGACGTGGTACATCTCGTAGGTCTCGGAAAAGTCTCTCTGGAGAAACTCCCCACCTGCGTTCCCGGGCCTCCCGATGCCGTCGCTCCCTTCTCCGCTGCCTTCGTCTTCGTCCTCCTCGTCATTTTCGAACAGGTCCTCCTCGCTGCCCGTGTCCTCCAGCCGGCCGCCACCCACAGACTGCCTCCTGGACTCGGTGTTCAGATCCGGCTCCTCTCGGTCGTGCTCGTCCATCAGGAACTGGGTGGTGTTGTAGGGGGCCACCGGGAGCCCTTTGGCGAACATCTCCTCTCTCATCCGGGAGGCTCTGGCCGTCTCCCTCTCCTCCAGGGCTTTCTTTTCCTCCCAGGAAAGTTTGAAGTAAGGCTTCCAGTGGCGCTTCTTCTTGGAGGTCCGACGCCTGTGTCTCTTCTTGCCCAGACGCGCGTCTAAGCCCGTGTCTGAGTCGATGTGCAAACTGTCCTCCCGGACCTCACTCAGGCTCTGCTGCAGGGGTCTGTCCTCTCCGTTCCCGTGTGCGCTGTGGTTCTCCCCGCCTGCTGGATATCCATCAGGTTTCTTGTGAAGCTGAGCTGCGATCGGGCACTTTGGAAGCTCGTTTCCGGATGCTAAGGCAGGGCACACCTCCCTCTGTCCGCCTTTCATTTGCCATAACTTGTCTGTGTTGATATCCCTTTCACAGTTCTCCGCCTGCTGCTGCTGCTGCTTGTCTCTCTGGCGCCCCCTATCGCCGTTCTCCGGTCCTCCACGGTTGCTAGTTGGGAGATGCTCCAAAAGGTCTCCGCTGCTCCCACCTGATGGGCTGCCTGAAGTTTTCAGGTGATGGCTCTGCTCGGTTGACTCGGACATCCTGCTGATCGACTCTGATGGTTCGACTTAACGCATTTTTAATGACGTTGAGGCTCTCAAAGCGGAGCTATAAAACTTCTTTAAAAGACGTTAAACTTAATTTTAAACTTATTCCGAAATAAGTCTGAATCACTGAACAGAGTCTTACATTGGAAACTATCTCCCGGTAACTAAAAGTAAACTTCCGAACAGTAAACACTTGTTACTCCACCAAGGGTTTGTCAAAGCAACTGTCGCTAACTACCATTAACTGTTTCGATGCTGTCAAAGCTACCGTTCACCCATAGACTGCGTTTCGCCGTCACAACAGTGTCCAGTGTGCTGCTCAAGAAGAGGGAGCTCGTGTTTATATATCAGCTCCGCCTCCAGCAGCGCGCATGCTGCTGCTTGATGTGCCCGGTGGATTGTGGGATATGAGGTTTAGCTTTTGTTGCAGTACCCACGGCAGCGTCCATATTAAACTACATAAACCACAAGTCTGTAAGAACTGACGGGCATGTAAACCAATCAAGTTTTAGGATCGTTGCCACGCTTGAGCCCACCTCTCTTTTTGATAATTGGACGAGAAGAGAACTTTGCTGTTGCTAAGCTTGTAGTATTTTTTCATTGGTCAGTTTGATAGTCAATCAAAAGTACGTAATCCACGCCAAGAAAGCAGTCCGGGGTATTTTTTAGACTGTACTATGTACAAATATAGGGGTCAATATTGTAAGTTACAAAAGAAAGAACAAATTAAATATAATAGAATGGCAAAATGTGGTATTTAAAGCATATGATAAGTTTTAAAATATCATAAAATAGGTTTTACGTTAATTTATTGACCATAAAGTCCAGTGAGAAATTAGTAAAACAATAAAAGTTCACCCATGTTTTAAGTAAAATAACTAAAACCGCTCACGGAAACTAGTCCGTTTTAAATGTTCAGGTATTAAAATACATACATTTGCTTTAGTTTCAAGTGTTATGTATATTTTCGTGTACAGTATCACAAAATCTGATGATTCGGTGCCTTTTGGGTCGTTTATTATTTCATTCTGTTTATTTTGTGTGTTGTGCGGAGTGATACTTGTGGGGACACGGGTTGGGCGAAGTCTGGAATCAGCGTAAACAAACGACATTTATTGTCAAGCTGCCTGCACGAGCACATCCTCGAGCCCTTCGTTGTTCAAGGGTGGGTCAGGCGATCTCACACTTGGTCAATAATCCTGTTTCCAATGGACGGACTGGTGTAGATCTGTTTCGAACATTTCTGTGCGACCCAATTTGTTAAACGCAGTGTTAATTATACACTGTCGTGTCGTGGTAACTGCTAAGGGTAACTTGGCTAGCTAGCTAACGTTAGCAAACGTTGGTTAGCGAGCGAGCGCTTCGTGGTTACGCTCCCAAACAAAACAATGCATCAATCCATATAAAGTGTGAAGCTATATGCACTACAACAAAAATAAATACACGCTAAGCCTGTCAATTTCATATTTCAAAGGAATTAGTCACAAATTGCAAAATGTCTAAGGCCATACTGGACGTGAAGCTAGGTTAGCTCGTGCTAACTAGCTCACGTTTCGGTGTAGCGCTAAAGAAAAGGCCAATAAATGTGTATGTGCAATACGTTTTAACTTAAGCGTGTCATTGTTTTTGATTTGAAAAGACAGTCGTATCTAACATACAGAATCATGTAAATATTTGATCAAACCATAGATATTGCTATTGTTAGCTCCATGCTAACTAGGCCAGTGTGTTTGTATTGGGTCAGCGTATTTGCTGGAATGTCATAATTACAGTGGGCATTTCACGCTGTAGAATTACGATTTACTCGAATCTTTTAAGTATTACATGTTTTTGTATCAGTGCTAATGACAGCATGTAATGGTATATTATCGGATAGAAATGCAACTCTTTTGTATTTGTTCATTACATGAAGTCCTCGATGTAGATATTTCGATCCAGGAAGTAGACAGTATCTCACCGTGCAAGGAAGCACTGAAGCTTCCCTTAAGTTTACAACGGTTAGCAAGCTTTACTTAGGATTTACTCGGTAAACTACTCGTAGTTATCAGCGTTTTTACAAATTGTGTTTTAATAATGTAAGAGAATTGACTGTATTACGTTGTTGTTAGATATAAAGTAAGGGAACTTGGATAAAATGGAGTGTAAACAATTTAATATTGTTTTTTTAAATTCTATCTTCTATTTCACATTATTTACATACTGGCATCATGTTCTACCGTTCCCTGCAAAACCTGATTAAGAGTCAATAAATTCGTCTTTGCTCATGCTTCACATTACTGTGTCCAAACAAATGTATAGTTTCTCCACACTCTTGACAAAGCACTATGCTTCCAGTACTGAAAGAAACGAGTTATTCAAGCTGTGACCTCTTCAGTGGGTGACTGGACTGGTCTCTAACACCGTCTGTAAAAACTGGGAATCCAGTGACTACAAACAACACTAGCTTACTGTTTCTACTAATAGAAGCAGGCAGAGTTTCTGCTCTAGCAAATAAGCAAGCTGAGCTGGGAATCCTTTGAGGAAGAAGTGATATGTTCCAGTTAATATGAAACCTAATGACCATGGAGATTGAGAAATCATACCAAGGGTTCCCATATTCTCAAATCAAGGAGCGGTGCAGCTACAGAACCAAAGCTGCTCCTGCATAGATCACAGCTTGTGAGGATTAGCAGGCATGACTTAATCTCTCACCCTGTCTAACATGGTTGTTGCTGCAATTGAGAGTAGATGAAAGATAGAAATTGGTGTCGGCCTGTGCATTGGTCTTTTATGCAATGACTGATATGCAACTAAACACTTTGCGTCTGTGGTTTCTGTATTTGCCATTAGGGTTGTGCTTTTACCAGTGACAAACACTGGATACATCATCTGCATTAAATGACTGAGTAAAAACATACCACTGCAAGCACCCTCCGCCCACCCCACAAAGCCCAGTAGTTTATGTGTGTGTCTGTGTACTGTATTGCTTTCAGTGTCAGTCGAGTCAGTGGATGGTTGTGGATCAGGGAATATCACATTTTATGCTTTCCATGACAGGAGCAGCTCCAGACCTCCATCTGAGCTCTGCCCCCTTCTTCTCCTCCTCTGTCATAACTCCATTACAAGCACTTAATTAAGTTTCCAGTGGAGCTCTGGCTCTGTGGCCACAGAAACTTTCAGATGCAGCTTCTGTTTTTTTTTTTTTGTTTTTTTTTTTTTACAGATTGTAACACCAGTCAGAATGACAAAAACAACACTCCCATTCGAGGAGCTGGAGAACATAAATTTGACTTGAGCAAAATCGATTGTTGTTTTTGAGCTTTTAGCAGTTACTTAACAAATCCGACAGGGGGCGCCGCCTCCTTATTGATTATCATACAGAGCTGAACCGGGAATATTTTTGTGTTTTGAAAGTCTGTTTCTCTTTTGTGACCCATACTTCTTCGTATAAATGCATGTTTTTTCTAACTTCCTGTTCGCATGCTATTTTCTAATTAAATTCTCCAGCTGTCCAGGAAATACTCGGGTCCCGAGCACTCCTGTTTACCTGGATGACAGGATTTTTTTCTCTTTTCTTTTTTTCTTTTCTTTTTAATCGCTGAGCATAAAGTGATGCTGTGGAAACTGAAGCCCAAATATGACCTCCAGGCAGCTACTACAACCATCCTCACACTGGTAAGTATACATCTAAATTGGCAGTAGGAAGTTTGTGTCCTTATAATAAAGATGGTTCATTGTGTTGATATTTCATAAGAATGATTTGGAAAATGTTGACTTATTTGGCCCCAAGCCCTGCAGAAAACACCAGTAGTGAACGTTAGAACAAAACCACGCTGCGTTAAACTTTAAGGCGTAATTAGGTGTAATTAAGGTGTAATTGAATAGCTCATTCTTCTGGCGCTTCTGCGAAAGCATTGTTCAACGTGTGCACTTCTGAGTCGTTTTCCAGAATAGATTTCAAGTTGACGGAGAGCAAGTCACGAAGCTTTATCTTGTCGCGGATCATGTGGCCAAATTAAAGACAGAAAGTATGAGCAGGGACTTTTTGTCCCCGTGTGTTTGCTGGAACGAGAGGAGGTGGGGGTGCGTAAAGTGTGCGCATGGATAGACTCAAGTTACGCACAGGCATGAAAGTGGCGCGGCGCCGGGGAGGGACTATACATGTGGACAAGGTTTGACTAAACTGTTGCGCTGGGCTGCTTCTGTCTGCTTCTTGGCTTGGGGTCTTTCAAGTCTACAGATCCTCAATTGTGGGGGGGATAGAAAAACGAAGACACCTGCAGCCAGACTCTGCTTTGCCGCTGAGTGAGTGGGTATAAAAGCTGAAGCAAACACTTACTTTCCTGGACTGAACTGAAGTTGTTATAATGTTAGGTAGCGGAAAGTCTCAGAGTTCCACCAGTCCCAGAGAGGAGAATAGGAAGGGGGCTGAGAAGACGTCGGATCCTCTGAGGAAGCTCGGTAAGGACACATCCTTTACACGCATCGGTCCATTCTAACTCCATCAGGACAAACACTGAATCATTCATAAAAATACAATATTTGCAGTAAATGCGCACATGTCTAGTACTAGATGAGCATAGTTTCCAGTTTTCTGCTTTATTACTCCAATTTGATCATATTTCCATTTGAATGAGGTTAGTTTTGACTCACACACACCAACAACTTTCCAACTCATACTGTATTTATTGAATGTAGTGACATTTCAGCAGGGAATTATACTGTGAGTGCAGTAGTGATAAAACACCCATAAATCATATTTAATGCAGCCAGAGTTTGACTGGTTGAATCCTTTTGCAACAGATCATAGTCACTTATTTGTTATGATTTCAGTCCAGAAACATATTTATTTATTTGTTTGTTCACTCAGCTCAGTGCTCACAGCCAACTTGAGGATTCAGTTAAAGGAGTGGATTTAGATGAAAGATGATATGACTGATTTCTTCATTAAAACTGGGAGTTTTCTGCTAATCACTTATGACAGGTCGCTGACACGTCAAACAGAGCTGTAATGGACAGTGAGTGTGGGTGTAGTTGAATTGCTCATGTGTTTAAGAAGAGTCCACTGCTGTGATTCAGGCTCCCCTCCATTCCCATCTCAGCCTACTCCCTCTCCCAAAATAGACACCTGCTGAGCAGCGACGCAGCACCTGTTAGAATCCCTGTAAAGCCTTGGGATGTAAGAAATCTGGACTTCAGTGCACGCCTAGTCTTAGAGTTAGAGGTATTCAGTTGGGATGGGTAAGGTCATGTGGGGATGAAAGATAAGGTGATTCATCTGCACCGTTAAGACATTTTACAATCAGAATCAGATGAAACTGGCTCTCATACTTACAGATTTTTTGATGAATTACCACAAGTGGGATGTTCGGTTCAGTTGTCCAGTTTCTAATCGAGTCAAAGATTAATCTCCATCACTGTCAAGTGGTTCATGTCAGGTTGATTAATCTGCTTCTATTGTTATTGTATCCGCATAAATACTCAACTTCTAGTGGGGCCACGGCTCCTGTGAGGAGGCTGAAATCTAGGTCCTTGTATTGTAAATTATTTAATACGAGTTCTAGTTAGGATTAGGCTAAATCTGCAGGAAAAGTCAAAGTAATGTCTGCTAAACTTGTTTTCTTAGTTAAAGCAGCGTATGACTTTCATCACAATTTTTTCTTCAAATTTGTATAACTCGACCAACAGCCTAATCATCACTAGTGCATTAGTCTTCCCGTGCTTACACACCTAAATGACTTCCGTCACGGTAAATAACTTTGAAGATAACTCCCTCACAAGCAGTTGGTTTACATACCAAGCCGATACAGTACGTCACTTGGGCCTTTTCGGAAATTTTGTCACGAAGTGCATTGTGGGAATCGGAATTCCTCACAGCAGCAGCAACAACAAAGACGAACAGATAAAGCAATGAAACCGTGTCTGTTACCGGGTTTGAAGAAATGTAATGAATCACTGCGTGTGTGATCGTGAAAAGCAATACTTACACATCAGTTTCATGGCATTTTCAGAATATGTCATTGTGTCACACCTCGCAAGCATACAGAGTATATCTGGGCCCTCACCGCTCACTCACTCTTTACAGTACATGTATGATAAGCCTACACAGTGACATATTCCCATAATGCAGTGAAACTGATGATATTATAAGATGACAATTGACTTACAGTGATTCCTTCCATTTCTTCGGAGCTGGTAGCAGACACGGTATCATTGCTTGTTCTTTCTATGTTTGTTGCTGTTGCACCTGCGTGGAACTCCTATTCCCACAATGCACTTTGCGACAAAATTTTCTGAAAATGCCAGAGTGACGTATCGGTTTAGTATGTAAACAAACGGACTGCTTGTGATGGAGTCATCTTTGAAGTTGTTCACCATGAGGGAAGTGATTTAGGTGCATAAGCGCTGAAAGACTTACGCATTAGTGACAATTAGGCTATCAGTCGAGTTTTTACAAATTTGAAGAAAAATTAGCGATGAAAGTCAGACACTGCTTTAAGTTTATTGATGCTGTGCCATGACCTGACCTTTGTGTTACATACATAAAGCCAGCAATATTATTTTGAAATGTTTTTATAATGTTTATTGGCAGGTTTTACATAAACAAAGTAGCATCAGATAAGGAAAATACCCACTAGGGACTATATACTGTACTGTAATATTGTATTTTATGTAGTTTTGTCCCATAAATCTATTAAGAGTCACTTTTTGTTTGTCAAATTGAATATCAGCTGTCTTAACTTTGTGAAATCCTGCACCGAACAATGAATCTGCAAGCACGTACTCCTGCGGTTTCATGTTTTTTTTTTCAGTGGAGAGAGTGCACAGATTCAGACCTTGGCATTGACACAGCAGATATGTTGAAACTCTGACACTGCACACACGTGTTTGCTGATGTTTGAGTTATGAAACTGTATCTGCGCCTGAAAATCTAATTCAATGTCATCGCTAGACTTGAAATCCTAATACTGAATAATGAAGCCAGTAAGGTCACCACTCCCCCTTCGTAAAACCCTTACCCTTCCCATGCGTCATCATAAATCAGGTGGCCTTCAACCTCCTAAATCTCATCTTTTAATCCCGGCATACATCAAATAGAAAGTTTTTTTTTTACAGACGGAGCTGAAAGGTGGTCAGAGGTTATGTGTCATGTGGTGTCATGGGACTGGTCTGACTTTTTTTCTAGATTTCGCTTCATGCACTGTCAGCCTAAGTGGTGAGTGCGGTCTACGAATGTGTGACATTTGTTAGTTTTCAGATAATCTATCTTTAAATCAGACAAGCGCACATGAGGAAATATATGTGTGGCCGCAGACGTCCCCAGGCGGGACAGTGGATTTGATTTCAGAGAGTCTTTCAAGGCTGTCAGCAGTGTTTTTAACTCTGGAGCTCCATGACACAGAGACAGCGAGACACTGCAGTAGTTTTTCATTAGAACTAACAAGTAGCCTCTGTTTGCTCTGGATTTTAGACAAACAGCATCCACATGCTCCGATTTAATGAGTTTGGACTGTTCCCAGGCTGCTCCTCTGAACATATACAGTACCTCAAATCACACAGCTCATTCACTCCGGCTTCCTGCTAAATACATTTTTACATTTACCGTCCTCTACAGACTGAGGAAAAATATTACCTCTAAATGTGCAACTACAGATCTCTGGCTCCTCCACGAGTTAAAGGTAATCTATGTTTTTACTTTCCTTTTTTTAATGTAAGAAAATACTGATGCATTTTTAGAGTATTGCACCATGTACTGACTATTGATTTTTTGGTTTCTTATACATGTCAAAACTTGCTGTGTTTAAACTCTATTTCCTTGTACTGTTGCACAGAGTTAAAGACAGATTTCAACATGTCTATCACCAGAGTCTCGTCCTCCTCTTTTTGCTGAAAAAACATCAGGGTTGTGCATCATCTGATAAATGAATCAACTCCAACTACAACATAAAAGCTGAGCTAAGTCTGCATGATGAGCCCAAAAATAGCATGTCAGTCAATATCTATAATGATCATAATCGATGGTAAATCATTGTTTTAAGTTTAACACTACACCCAACAGCAGGTCAAATGTACCTACAGCTGTTATTTAATTGTCCATTACTAATACATTTTATAAAATATGGAAATATTGAAGCTTATCACTCCCAAAACTGTGTTGTGCTCATTCTCTAGTATTAAATATAGTCAAGATAAATTGTGATTTAAAATATGGAGATTTATATCTAAATCAGCCTCCAGGTCAACTTGACCTCCATTGAAATACATGGATTTTTCCACCATTTTTAACTTTCTTGGCAACAGTAACCAGAGTATGATCTGACAGATGTTTACATTATTTACAGAGTTAAGAACCACACTAATATGCAAATATTTTCTTTTCTAAAACCCATTTTCACTTTATTTTCACCTGATTTGTGCTGATCTTCTTGAACGAGAAGACCAAAACACAGATGATGATCAATCACATAAACCTATTTAATGGCCTTAGATATTGTTTAGTAATGAAAATGAGATAATACAACAACAAATAATGACATTTTTCTGAATTAGAAAAGATGCACAGGCAAATTTGACCATTATGCCTTTTTAAATAAATTTTAAAAAATTCTAATCTTTCTAGTGTTAAGGTTTTTTTTTTTTTAATCTTGAGTGAAAATTGAAGACATCAGAAGGATATTTATGGTATGAAAGTTTTCTTTATGATCAGAACATTTGCAACAAAATATTTACAATCAAAACATGCATGAAGTAACTTAAGTGTTGTGTTTTAGTTGTGAATGAAAATCGACTTCTTCTTTGTCCTGAGGGTTAATTTTGTTTAGACTTTTCAGCCCTAACCTGAGCTCACATTCATCCTATTTATATATTTCTATTATTGTATGTATCCGGGTTCAACTATTAAAGATAAATAGCATCCATATCTTTAATTTCGGTTTCGCTCACATTTACACTAATAAAAGTAGCATCTTTATGGCAGCCAGGACTGCAAACACACAAATGTTGCACTTTATACCACAATCTCACAAAAATTAGATCTAAAAATCACAATATATGACATTATTTTCACTTTTGCGATATTTCACAAGATACTGACTTGTAACCACTGCATTATAACTCTTTTAGTTTAAGTTTTAACAGGATATCTTTATACAATCTTTCTTCATACTTGAATAAAGAACTCGTGTTATATAATTCATTAGCGAAGATGGTAACTGTCGACATTCAAAGCATAACCGGTTCTCTGTGTAGATGATCATCAGTACTTTTTGCTTCATTTATCCTCAATCTTATCATCTTAAAACATTGTGCAGCTATATCTTGTGTATCAAATGAGAATATGAATGATGTATCATTCATTATGAAGGCAAAGAGCATGTGTGACTGAACACAAAGAGGCTGCATGGCTTTCATCTTCAGCCCTGTGTTGTCCAGAAACAGTTGGCAGCAACTCTGCATTTTAAGAACTGTCTGATTGTTACTAATCCTTTTTAGAGAATCTGTTCTCAGATTAGGGACGCTGCTGAGAGTTTCGACTTGAAGAAACACTCATGTAGTCTTACGGCTTTCATCGCATCATCTTCTAAGGCTCTGGTTTTTATCTTTAAAGGTGCGATCTCATCATTTCTTATCTGAGACACAGAGAACAAACCCCGCTGTCCTGGTTACCGTCCGGTCTGTCTCATGGGGACAGCTGTGGTGGAGAATTTAATTGGCCTATCATCGATATCGCATGGACGACACCCTAACTTGTCTATCCTTATACAAGTGTAGAATCCTTGCTATCTGGCTCTTGTGACAGTTGTTATGCTGATAGAAACGTGAACCGTGTCCCAGGAGGAGCTGGTATGTGGCCTGAGTGTGAGGACTCATGCAAACACAGTCTATAACTGACCGGTGCTTGTGGTTATTTTGTTTCTCATCTTCCTTTTAGCTCGGACGAACTCCCTGTTGCTCACAATGCTGATCCACCCTGAAACAAATCTGCCTGATGGGATTCATTTCACTTTCTGCTGAAAACCATTTGTTCACACAAGAAATCATTTAACCATTTTATTAGAGCTGCTTTTCCCCGTTCGATCGTCGTTAACAGTCGGGGTTTCTTTCATTACGTTTGCATTTGAATACCTCGGCACAGTTGCTAGCCAGCCGGCATGCAGAGCTTTGACCATTTCATGAAGGGGATGTCAACAAGATTTTCTGCAGGAGGCGATGATAAAGAAATCCATGCCCATCTCTCTGTGTACACAGTCAAAAAGAGGCCCGCAGAGTGAATCAAAACCTGAATGTGCTTCTGTTTAAATGAACTGGAAACTCTGGAGTGGTAAATGCCTGCAGACTTGTCCCCACTTGCTCTGTTGTGGTTAGATATTAAACCAAAGCAGGTAGAAAAGCAGGAATGTGGTCGAGGCTTTAGTGACAGCAATAAAAGGTGAAGCAGTGGTTTGAAGCCGGAGCATTTAAAAGTGTGTAGGCAGCTTAGCCTGGTCAATGACCTGCAGTTAATCAGGGCCTGCGCTCTGCTTGTGGGAATGCCTTGCATGTAGTAACAGCTTGGAAAAACAAGGTTGTTATGGATAGAGCGATGCTTTGTGTTTGACCCTGATGGGGTGAAACCCACGGCTGCACCCTGTTAGTTTCTGGTCTAATTTCTTGGGGGGAGGAGCTGAGCATAGATGGCATGGTGTTGTAGCTTTTGGGGCCCTATGAAGAGCGCTGTCAGGGTTTGGCACAGGAAGAACAAGGATTTAGCTGAGATTTTATGAAAGAGAATGACAAGTATGCCAACTGTGCCTGGACAAATCTTAAGAGGTAAGCAGAAGAGAGTAAATCCAGAAGAAGAATTTGACAAGAGAGAGTGTTTGGGCTTTCCTTTTGAGCACCCCCGAAAGCAAAAACAGCCCAGTTAGACGTCCCATTCATCCAGAGGAGGCACTCAAGCATATGAATGTCCTTTTAAATCTTCGTCTGTACGCCTGTGTTCATAGTGCTTTGTTGTGGCAAACATATGACTATACTTTTAGAAGGATTTTTTTACTTTAGCAACAACATATGTGACTCTGTACAAAACCTTAACGGGTAAAACCCCTTTTCTAACCTCACTGGCTTTCAGTCAAACCTTTATTCAAACAAGTAATTTCTACTTGGATAAATGAAGGTTTTATTGAAGAAAAATGATTTTACTTGATGCAGAACCTTCAAAACCTTTTCTGAGCTGTAGGTACAATAGACATTCCGTGGTATTTCAATCATTTCATCGTATTCATACCCAGACTATTGATTCCACAGCCACACTAGCTGCTCCCGATACTTTATCAATGCTATGAAAGATGATATATTGATAAAGAATCTAAGATGCATTTAAACAACATAGGAAATGACACTAACTTCATAATATGATCGCTAATATGGTCTCTCTTTTGTAAGTTGCTTTGGATAAAAGCATCTACTAAATGCAACATAATGTAAAAAAAAATGTATTGAAAAAAGCTCCACACACTTTACAAAAATCTGATTGTTTTTTTTAACACTCGTAAGTTGACCTTCAGTCTAATGTGTCTAAAGTCTGAATGTCTAAATATATTTGCACAGAGTTGGGTCACACTCTTTGTCCTCTGCTCTTTTGGAATAAATCTCACCCAATCGTCTATTTAAACTGTAAATGTCCTTTCAGTTCCCAAAACCTCCAGCAGCGTTAGACCAGAAACTGAACGTTTTTTTTTGTTTTTTTTGTTTAATCTATGTGATATTTTCTTCATAAATGGTGTAGTTGTTTAGTCTTTTAAAGATCAGAATACTTTTGCGCTCCCACTCCCATCTCAAATTGCTTACTTTGTTCCAGCCGCTGTCCGAATGCCAGGTTAAATATTTATAAATAAGAAAACAGCTGCAAATCCTTACAGCGGCTTACACGGGAAAACATCTTCTAATGTGTCAACTGATGACTCTTAAAATGCAAACATTTGGTTTTTAACACACACATCACAAATTGAAAAGCGTTCTAATGACCACATATGTATTTCCGTCTGTTATAAGATCCAATCTGCATATATATGATGTATGTGCATCAGTAAAAAATTTGTTTCAGTGTAAAAACAGCTTCTATAAACCAAAATGGTCGTATTTAGTGTGACCTCCCTTTGCACTTAACTTGTCTTTAACCCTTTTGTTCAGACAATATGAGATTTACTGCATTAATTTTCTGATGTTTTATAACAGGTTTCATTCAACCCATGTCACATGTTTTGTAATTGTTTGTGCATGGGGTCATAGGTCACATTAAATAGTCACTTCAATCTTTACAAACCATTTAGTTGAGTTTTTTTGTGTGTCTTTTAAAGCTGTGCACATATTTCCTGTATTTTCTTGTTGTATCTGAAGAAAAAAGAATGAAGAACAAACATGTACGCTCATTTTAACCTTGCAGAAACGACACAGCTAAAGGTGGAATAAGACTGAGAATAGACACAGAACTGTAGCTTTATATTGCAATAAATGTTTTTATTTGCTTTAGAGTTCATTCTCAACTGTCTTCCACACCCACAAAATCCTTCATATGTTATTTTTTACTTGAATTTTACTCAGTGTTGATTTTTTTTTTTTTTTACCTTTAGGCTTTAACTGTATTTAACCTTCACCTTTAGATTTCTGAAATATTTGTCCTTCTCTGACCATAAATAATCATTTTAAGCCACAAGCGTCCGGTTTCTTCTACTCTTCTTCAAAATCAGCCTTTAAATGTAAACATAAAAGTAATATTAACATTTGACATTCATCATAATGATTATTGACAAGTGACATGAACATTTTTATTATGATAGTATTTCCACTCAGCAGGAATGGGAATGTGTGGGAATCTGTAGGGGACAGAAGTTTCAGTTATACTTAAGGCAAGACAAGGCAAGTTTATTTGTCTAGCACTATTCATACACAGGGTAACTCAAAAGTGTTTTACAAAGGCATAAAAAACAAAGTCACAGAAGAATAAAAGACATTAAAAATCACAAAAGGGTAAAGGACATTAAAATAATCAGAGATAAAATGTGCTTTTAAAATGCATTCCCAGAGTGAAATACATCAATTCTATTAAGGTGATACATTAAAATTAAAATAGACATTAAGATTGAAAAAAAAAAAAAACATTTAAAAGGCAAGATTGAAAAGTGTTTACTCATACGCACATGAAAAGAGGAAGGTTTTTACCCTGGATTGAAAAATGCCAGCTCTTGCAAAAGACGTTCCATTCAAAAAATTATTAAATAAAACATTTTTTAAAAGCGTATCTGAAAAAAAACTGTTGCATTATGCAGTTTCCAATCAAGACAATTGTTTAATGTTAAAAAAAAACAAAAAAAAGAGCTAAACCCTTCACTTTCCTGGGTCTCAGGAGGATATACAACCTGCTCAAAAATTCAAGTCCAACACTTTAATATTTAGTCTTAATTTTATTCAGGCTTTAGCTTTTATTACAGATCACAGTCACCATGGCATCATTTCAGTCAATTTATGTAGTGTCACAACATTAATTTCCATCATATGTTGGACATGTGACTTTACTGAACCTTGACCTGAAGCAACCCCAGATCACAACACTGCCCCCAGAGGCTTGTACTGTAGGTACTAGGCATGATGGGTAATCACTTCACTCTGTAACAGGATTGATCTGAACTCATCAGACCATATGAAAACCTATTGAAACACAGTCGAATATATATACTCTCTATTAAACTAATGGTTGTTTAAGAAAAGAAGATACTCATTGCATCAGTTCAAGTTAAAGAACTGAAACATATTAATCACCGTAGTAATTATCAAATGGAAGGATCTGAACCATCTGCATACTGAAATCCAGGTGGTGACTTTTTTGGAGGGGCTGTGATTTTTAGTTTTAATAATTATATGATTGAAGACTGACTTTTTAATGTCTTTTTTTTTTATTTTAGATGTATGTTTTAACTGTAATTGTCCATGTTTGTAAAGCACTTAGAATTGCCCTGTGTATGAATTGTGCTATACAAATAAACTTTGCCTTGCTTGCCTAGTGTAGCAACTGGTTTTGCTGGTATTTTATCAAGCAAATACTATATATATTGTAGTGTCTATTTGTAGAGTCACTTATTGTCTTATCTCCACATTTATGTATAAGACAGACAACAGTATTTTTGGGGGAGGTTTTGAAGGAGAAAAAAAAGCAATGAGTTTGATGAACCGTGTCACCCTTGTCACACTTTACAAGAACGTCTAAAAGCCTCCTCACAAAAGTGATATTTCTATTTGGTAAAAAAAATAAATAAATAAAAAGGAGAGCAGCGTTGCATTAAATGACAGAAATTCATTGATGCTTGTTAGAGAACAGTGTTTTCCATGAAAGCCTCCACTCAGTTTGACAGAGGCCACTTCTTAATTCTCTTTGCAGGAAAAACCCTGAGACCTCTCCGACAAGCTGCTCTTGTCACTTTCTCCCGTAACATGCTCTTATCCGGTCACTATTCACATCAAATAATGACACATGCCTCCTTTAGTTTTCTAACAACTGCAGTGTTTCTTCAAAGTCATTCTTGATTAAATTTCCTTCCGTGGTAATAGAAGGCAGCAGACAGATGAGCACTTTGCAACTTTCCGTACTGTAACTATTAAAGCAGCTTTCCTCTCTGCTGTGTTTTGGCTTCTCCCATACCCAAGAGAGATCTGTTAATTATCGCGACTGATTTATATCTGAGCATTTTTGATTTTTTTTTAGTGTTCTCTTGATTGTATTGTCATTAGGTCTGAACTACAGGAAAACACACAAGTTCCTCTATATAAACCGTATCACAACACAAGTCTTTTTTTTACCTCTTTGACAGCTTCTTTGAACTGTAAAAATGTTTTCTGTATAAATCAAAAAGTCCTACATATATGGTATAAGCAGGAGAATGTTTTCAGGAAAATATTTCTCCCGTATGAGTAGTTTTTAAAAGCAACGCCCACTGCCTGAGTGATGGAGTTTGATCAAGTGGTACTTGAACAAACACTCACTCCCAGTTTCCTGCCATTGTTAGTGAGTCTCTACGACTGCAGAGCTCAGAAGTTTTTTTTTTTGTTTTTTTTTTAGCTTATGTGTGGAAAATTTTACTTTATAATGTTCTGAAATTCTCCCTATGATATAAATATTTGTGACATTTGCATGCTTTGTGAAATTTTGCACATCTTTATGCTGAAAAAATAGTCACTGAAGCTGAGAAAGTGAACAGATTTTTCCGTCACAGTCCATCCTCGTCCTTTATCTCAATAACAGCAGCAAAATAAGTAAAGCAAGGCATGTTTTCACAGATAAATATCCCACTTTGTTTTGTTTGTTTACATGCTCCAGGGCTGCTGGACAATGAGGACGTGCGTGTGATGATGCAAGGCTCGAGCATGGTGAAAGTTCGCTCCCAGAGGTGGCAGAAGAGCCGTAACCTGCGGCTGCTGGAGGACGGACTCACAGTGTGGTGTGAATCCACCAAAAGCTCCCGCAAGGCCAAAGCTCAGCAGACATGTGAGTAGACCAGACTGTGTGTGGGCTTCCGTTGGGAAGGATTTATAGTGGGGGGAAAAAAGAGGCAAAGGACCGAGAGGAAAAGGATAGACATGAGGGAAGATGAGGATCAAAAGTGATTGAGTTCATGAACAGGAACTGGTCTGCTGTAAGAGGGTTTTTACGTGGCAAAGGAAACTTAAGAAGTGTCTGATTAGAAGGAAAGGGCTTTGCCTGAGGGATACTTATCTGCAGGGGGGGTAATGTAGAATCAAACCAGCAGGCCTACACCAGGCCTTTACAGTCAGTGCACTCATTCAGCCTGTTCACTGTGCAGAGCCGTCGACTTGTGTTATCTCAGCTCCATCTCATGCCCTCTCCTCTACTGTGCCTAGTTTAAAGGACTGCTTATTTTCTTGGTAAGGAAAGAAAATCGCTTAGGACTGCAAACTGTCTTACCAGAGACCCTGTATATTGGAAAAAATGCAAACATGAAAAAATGAATGCAATAGTACAGAAGTACCAGAAAATAAAAGGCTGGTTTGTGTCTCCTTGCTAGGCTGATCATTAAAGTAGGCATCAGAAGATAAAAATAATGATCATAGATAATGAAGCCAGTTCCCATGAAGATGTCTTCTATGGCTATTCTGCATGTTTGGCCTTGGTTCTCCATGGGGATGTAATCTGTGGGTTTGGACTGAATCATTTTGGCTTTTTGTGTGTATTTTTAATACATTTGATGAACGATTAAGTGAAAGATATTCAAACACAAGTCATTAAATGTTCCGGTCAACCAGTTTCCCACCTTATGTATTGAAAGGCACAGTGTGTATCATTTTTCAACAAAGAACAATGATAAATAGACTCACAATAGCTTTCCTTCTCAGTCATTACTTCAGACCTTCTGTCAGAGTGTGATGGTATATTTACCTGCAGAGACTCTGCCCTCTGGCTGTATTTCTGTTTTTCTCTTGTTTTGTTGTGTTTTGGATGTTTCTGGGCTTAGACCATAGGACAGTGAGTTTGTATTTCCAATATCAGCATCGCACAATAGGTGTGCATGGAAATGTTACAATATATAAATATAAAGCAACTTCTCAATTTTTGCAGTTTTGTTGACGTTCTGTCTGAGAGACAAAACTCTGGGCAGAGCACACACTAATACACTGATTCTCAGACTCAGCTCCAAAATAAAACCAATGCAGAAGTATGTTAAAGTTGTAATACTGCTGGCATCCTCTGGGGTGGCTCTGAAAAGCCCTGCTGCCTTAGGCTTCCATTGAAGTTCTCAGTAAAAATAAACCAAGATTTTTTTCCCAGGACTCTTCTGGACTCATCAGTTTTATTCTGACTCTCATGTAAGTGTTCATCTATTAGCTTTTCTCTGACAGACATCTCCACTGCAGTTATGATGCCAACAAGACTGTCAGTTTACTTTCTTATGCAGTGCCGGATAGAGTTTACTGTTTCAGTAATCCATCATAAAACAATGTATATGTGGAGATGCATATCGTTGCTGCCATAACTGGCCTAAACTAAAAATGAAACTTAACATGCTTTGAATGTCTGACTCCCGGCTTCTATGTTGCACCCTACTTTTCAGAAACCTGGTCACCCGAGTTCTTGGTCAAATTTTCTCCCAAGGGAACCTCCTCCCACTGTAGCTCAAACATTAGTGTGTGTGCTGCTCTTACGCCTGTGCTGTGTGGGTCAACCTAACTTGGCATGGCTCTAGTGTGATTTTTTCGGTGTAGTGTTACTTACAGTAATTATGATTGGCTGTTCTTATGTCTGTCAAAACATGGACGAATGAATTCTATCGAGCGGTCTCATATTTCTAT